>VWZP01000979.1:176289-252115 GCA_013396995.1 Dicaeum eximium | reverse complement strand
CGCGGCCCCTCCGCGCTGCGCTCCGCGGGGCCGGGGGGCTGCGCGCTGCCGCATCCCCGGCGCTTCAGGGGGGCATCCCCCGCGGGGGACAGGGGGGCGGGTTTGGGGCAGCGGGGAGCCGCCCCCGCTGCCGCTCCGGGCTCGGCGGGGATGCGGTACCGGGGCTCGACGCGGGGCTCCCACGTGCGGAGCCCGCCGCGGAAAACTTCGGCGGAGGCATCACCGGGCGTGGGGCGGAGCGCTGCCGCCGGCCGGGCCAATGGCGCGGCGGGGGCGGGGGGCAAAGCCACCCCCGGAGCGGGCGGACCCCGCTGGGAAGCTGCCGAGCACGTTCGGAGGGAGCGGGGGGGTCCGAGAAGCTGTCCCGGAGGATGCGGGGATGCTCCGGGGGATGTGTCGGGGGATGCGGAAACCCCCCGGGGGCTGTGCCGGGGGATGCGCGGGTGGCCGGGGGTTGTTTCGGAGGCAGACGGATGCAGGAATGGCCCGGAGGCTGTGCCGGGAGGTGCGGGGGTGCCCCAGACGCTGTTGCGGAGGGTGCAGGGATGCCCTGAGTCTACCCCGTGGGGCAGGGAGGAGATCTGGGAACGCTCTTCCAGCTTTTCCTCTCGGTGCTGACTGCTCTCCAGCCCCAGAGGGACATCCTGCTGCCCGCGGCAGCCTCTTTGGGCAGCCCAACTCCGCAGGACTTTTCTGTCCGGCAGGTGAGGTGCGATGAGACCCCTGTTTGGTGTCTGGCTGACCGCGCTGTCCACTCAAGGATTTTTGAACTAACCCCCCCGCATCCCTCCGGACCTGAGAACAAATTCCTGATGTGCCCAATAATCCACCCTGACTGCCACAAATACCTTTGCATGGAAGAACAATCCCCCTTAAGCCCGGCGAAGCGACTGACAGGGGTGTAAAACACACTCACAGCATCACAACCAACAGTTCCACTGAGCTCTGTGCTGAACACTGCACAGAAACACCCAAAATCAGACTTTTCCCCTCTAATTTGCACAAGCTGCCCCTGGGCTGGCTGCAGAATCTGGCCCACGGTTGGTAAGAAATATCTACAAACACAACACGATATTGCTCTCGGAATTTGCTCTTCTCCTCTGAGAGTACATGAAATGTGGAAATAGCTCTCAGCTTCATGGCTCGGCTGTCTGATTCTAAGGGCTTCGTTATTTCATTGCCTGTGGGAATGCCCTCTTAATTTGAAATGTTTGTCATAGATTATAGAATTTTCAAACAAACTTGCACATGAAACACTTGACTTAGATCTTTTTTCTTTCCTTCTGTTTGGTGTGGACCTAGCTGAGGACTTAAACTTCAACTACTTGAAAATAAAGCTTGTGTATCCACAAATTATGCAATAAAAGGAGGGGAGAAAAATTGCATTGAATTATAATCAGCCATCTGCAGAGCTGGCTGGCTAATAAAAATGTGTTTCCAAATAGTAAACAGACCAAAATTAATAACAAATGCTATTTGCAATGAATTCCTCTACTAGATCTCGGTGTGTTTGGTGACTTCAAGATCCTGTAGCATTTCAGGTATTTCAATGCTCCAACATATCAGTAGATTTACAAAATGCTATAAGCAGGTTAGGCCACCAACACCTCTAGGCAACTACTTACACCATTAGGAACCTAAATGCCTTTGTAAATCTGTGCTCTGATCCAGCTCATTGCAGTCAATGAAAAGACTTTGCTGACATCAATGGGCTTTGGACTGGGCCCTGCAGAAGGGCAAAAGTAGTTTGATTTCTTATTATTCTCTTTATGATACTTTTTTCCCAGACACTTAGAACAGTGTTTGAAAAAAATGGTCGTTTAAAATGGAGAAAAAACAGAAAAGAGAAGTGAAATTGTTGTGAAAAAGCGTAGAGCCTGTATCTGCTGGGATTGCATTGCAAGACTTATGTTTGCAGCATTTTTCCTGGAAATATTTGTGTGAATCTCAGCTTTCCTTTAAAGAGTCACTAGCTGAGTAGGGAAAATATGACCAGAGCCTGTATAAAAAGTTTCAGTGTCTAGAAAGCAATAAGCTAAATATATCTATATTTAAAAGAGCCCAACGATATTTAAGGCAAACTTGTGATATTTTTACAGACCCTGACTCACGGTTTCTGCCTCCTGGGGCTGAAGGCACCAGTAATTCTGCAGCCGGGAACAGCTCTCCAAGAAGGAAGGTGTCTTAATGCTTTAGAAAGGGCAATGCAGGGAAATAGTTTCACCCATATTGCTGTGGACTCTGTTAGTACAGCTGCAAATCTGAGATTCTTTATTAGCAGCAGACTGGTTTGGACCTTATTTTTGGATGAGTTTTTCTTGCTACAGAGACCATACCATAAAGCCAGAAAAATTATGTGGCTGACATCATGACATCAAGCGCTGAGAACTTACTCGTCTTATCTATTTCAGCCCTGCTGCAGAAATAACCCTTCTCAGGGATAACTTAAGGGTATTTTAACGACTTAGAGCTTGGAGCAAAAGTTGCTTTTCATTTTACTCAGTCTCTTGCACAACTGACTTCACATTTGCAGAGCAGCCTCTTTCTTTTCCCCTTAGATTTCTGCATGCCCATCTGAGAGCCTTTCATTACACCCATCACAGACCCAGCATGGCTCTCCCAAAGCCTAGCAGCAGAAGATCCTTGGATCCCTGGGGCCCAGGGCAGCTCTGCACACCGTGCTGGCCCCATGTGTTGCAGCCCAGGCTGGCTGCTAATAAAGCCCAAGGTAAAGGAGCAACGAGGGCCTTTGCAAAGTATCCACAGATGTTTAATTTGGCCCTCGGTAAGATGTTCGGGGTCCCCCAAAAACTCCTCTCCTGGGGAGAGATTAGGTTTTTTACATCAAGAGATAGGGCTGAACAAGGACGTGGGGGCAGTACAAAGGTGAGGGGCCAGTGGGGGAATAGGGAGGGAGTGGCTGAGAGGCATAGGAACAAGGGGAAGGAGCCCAGGGAATGCCTCTGAGGGCACTGGTCACTGTCCCCAGTGCGTGGCAGGGTGGAGGGGAGTGTGGCCACCCCCGGGGCTGTGCACCATGACCGTGACTCACAGCTCCTGGCACTAATCCTGCTGCTGGCGTGGGCTGAGCCCTGGGATGGTGCTGGCAGGCTCTCCTCTGTGCTCCTGTTTGCACTTGCTCCTTGCTTTGCTCCGTTCCTTTCTCCTTTTATTTATTGACAGTTTTATTGCTCCTGCACTCCTGCCTCGCCCAGGAATGCTCCTCTGCTCCAGTCACTTCGGGTGCTGCTGCTGAGGATGAATCCTCTCCTGGCATAGCTGGTGCCAAAATCCTCCTTTCAGCAGCAGCAGCAGCAAGGTTTCCTACTCCAAATGGCTGATTTGGGATGCTCTTCATGGGGGCACTGAAGAAACACACCTGCTTACCAGGAGAGACCTTTGGCACGTGAGTCTGCAGAGGCTTAAACCGAGCAACCAAAATCTTCTGCCCCCTTGGCAAACTAGAGCTGAAGACTTTGCTTCCACCATCTGGTACTTCCAGGTGCTTTCATCCAGCTGGGAAAGGGGAAGGCTTGCACCTCGGATGCTTTGTGCATGCACAGCCCGTGCCAGCCCCACTGGAATTGTTGTATTTTTTTCCCCTTTCCCAGTGACCCGTAGCACGGATGGGATCAGGGGTTAAACTGGGAGTCTGGTGGAAAAGGGACCGGGAGCCCGAGGCTAGGGCAACTTAACAAGTGATTATAAGGTCTGAAGGGAAAGGGAACCCCTAGCTGTCAGGAAGCTGCTGCTGAAGAAAACATCCCATTGTACTGGGGAGATGGAGTATGGGACAGAGCAGAGTGAAACAGATTGATAACCAAGGGGTGATGTGACCCCACATAGGCTCCTACAACAAAAGCCCCTTCATCTAAAATGAATAGGAACAATGGCTAATGGGGACAGGCCAGCAGTGGCCAAGGATCTGAGAGCCAGGGCAGAGGGAGGAGGCAATGACAGCTCCTGTTCTACCCAAATCCTCTATTGATCTCAATAATCTCCTGGGCTTTCCCCCGCTTGAAATCAGACAGAAAGTTCAAGGACTTTTTGCCTTTAGATTGTAGGAACATGAATTGTTCTCGAGAGCCATTGAGGTGTGCTGGGGCAGGCTGAAGGGAAGAGCCCTGGAGCAGGCTGAGAAGCCAGGGAGGAGCTGCTGCTGTGCCCTGCCATGTCCCCAGCCCGGGGCTGGCAGTGGTGGCAGGAGCACCGTGGCTGCTGCCCTCATCCCAGCGTTTGCTGGCTGCCAAGGGGCTTCCAAATCCACTGAGATTTTTGGGGCAGAGTATGTGCGGATGCCCAGAGCCTGGCAGAGTCAAATGCTGAATTATTAAAAAAATAATTGTGGTCTTTCTGTTAGCAGAACCTCCTTAGGCACAGCACGTGCTGAGGGTGTTGAGGGCAGCAGCAGAGCCATGAGGGCACTGGGAATAGGAGCTGCATCCCCATGGAGCATCAACAGAGTCCAAGCAGACAGGACAGGGGATGGAGACCTGATTATCAACTCCAGTCCTGGTAGTTTTGTTGAAAATGTATCTTGAAATATTGAGCCAGAGACACTAAAAATGTAGGGATGGGATTTTGCTTTGGTTTTTAATATTTTTTTTTTCCTTTTGGAAGGACAAAAGTATCCACAGGAAATACCATGTAGACCAGGAAAAAAAGAAAGAGGAAAAGTTTTGAGACACTATTTTCACTCTGCACTCTCTTAACCTGACAAAATGACTTGGTCTGTTGTATAATTTGCAATGCCTGTGCCCAAAAGCAAGGACCTGTGAGCAGAAAGCCAGTGAAATCTGAGTCCTGCTTTGGCTGGGGCTGGAGGCCACATATCTCTGTACCTGATGCCTGGCCATGGCACTGAGTGAATGCACCTTGTTTCTGATACCTCCTGCCCAGCTGGGATTGGGCCAACTTGATTAGAGAGCTGGCACAAGACATGAGGACATCTGGGACGCCTCAGATCAGGAGCATGAATTAATAAGAACCAGAAAGAGGAGGAGACTGAACTGGACTCAGAGACATGAGAGGAGCTCCATGCTGCCAGCCACGGTGCCTGGCTGCTGGAAATGGGGTCCTGACCTGTGCACCTGCCCTCTCCAAGGTGGCCATCCTGCTCAGGGGGATGTCTCTGCCATGCAGGAGGGCAGAGCCTGCTGGCAGCTCGTTGGTGGCTCAGCCTGCCATGCCAGCAGCTGCAGCAGCATTTCCCAAAGGCCCCTTCATCTGAAATGAATTATAGTGGCTAAAGGAGTGGGCTATGGACCCCTGGGGCCAGCAGGGTCATGCTTCTCCCCTCTTGACTGAAGCCATGGCTCCCAGCTATGGTTTTGGTGGCCCAAACTGCATGGGAAGGTCTGGAGCTACTGGGAATGGGAGCTGGGTGATTCAGTGAGGGGTCTGTGTGCTGCACTGGGGGCTGAGAACTACACTGAGAGGTTCAAGGAGCTGCACTGTGGGAGATGGGTGCTGAGCCCATCTCTCATCTGGGCTTTTACCAGATGGGAAAAGGCATCGTGTCATCCTGTGTTGGCTGGAATGGCTTCCACCCCTCCCTGGGCTGTGGGAAACAATGGATTAGCCAGCTGGAGAGCCAGGACAGGCAGCAGGGCTGGGGACACCGTGCTGAACACAAAGCCACACGCAGGGGAGCCTCAGATCTGAAACAACCTGTTACACCCCAGTGCTCCGGAACCAGCAGCTCCCATCCGTGGAAAACCCACTCCTGGAATAACCCAGCACATCCTGGGATGGCCTGTGGTGGCCTGGCTGCACATCCATGCCTACAGGGTGCTGGGGGTGCTCTCTGGACACCCCGAGGAGTGGGTTTGTTGTGGGGCTGGCAGCCTGGGATGTTCCCAGCAGCCCTCAGCCACCGCAGGCAAATATTTACAAGAGCTCTCCAAGGGGAACCTATAAACTGCTCCCTGGTATAGCTTCCTGAGGATCCCTCCAGACAGCTATATTATCTGGAACATGAAGTAGTTACACTCCTGCTGCTCTTCCAGTGCTTTTGAAACAGATACTTGTCTCTTTTATTACCTTTGTTTGTGTCTCGTTTTATTTGTGCCCTGCGTGCTTCCTTGTGCTGGGTTTGATCCAGTTGTGAGTGGCTATGGGTTGGAACAACAATAAATACCTTGCAGGCCTTTTGTGCTTTTTAATATTNAAAAAAAAAAAGGCCAAGTCAGGCAATGAAAACAATATAGGGAAAATTAAACCCTAAATCTGCATTTATGGTTCTTCATTAAACACACAGGGAAGGCTGGCTGCTAACTGTTGGTAAAATGTTTTGGTTCTGTTAAAAAGGTGATTTTGGTGAAAGTGATGTGTTTTGTGGAGTAGGGTTGGCTTTGATGAAGATATGTACTTGGTAAGGTTTCCCCATTCCAGCTGGAAAAAATAACAACTGGACTGGGGAAAAGGTGTGCCCTCCATGGGGGTGAGAGTTGCCCACTTCCAGCTTCACTTTGTTCCTCCATAAAATGCCTTGTCTGTCTGTGAAGGCTCAACCGAGCAGCTCTGAAGTTAAGGGCAGTCTTTTAATGGACGTAATTGGGTATCAGGCAGTGCTTGGAGAGCACTGAGAGCTGAATCAGTCTTCCAAAAGGCTGGAAAAAACAGCCAGAGATGCACCAATGAGGGCCTGAGTGTAAAGGTTTTAGAGATATTTTGCCATTTGTACAGCAATGGTGCATGTGGAGGTTGAATGTGGAGGCACTCATGCCTTGCTCTTTTCATGCAGTACCTCTGGAACACCCCACTCCCCTCAGGAAGGATGAAACCACAGCTGGAAACAACTGGCCCAGCATCAGGAGCTGGGCCCAGAGCCCCACAGTGCTCCTGGGGGCTTTGTAGCACCCAGAAAACACCAAGCCCTGTGGTGTGAGCACAGAGAGAGGGTCAGGGATGCCCCAGCACGCCAGCAGCAGAGCTGGCAAACCCCTGGGTGCCCCCTCTTTGGAGCCCTGCTGCTCCCCCTGTTCCAGCCTGGCTCAGCTGGTGACAGCTCCGGCTTTGCTGGGCTGAGGAGAGCACTTTAAAAGGAAGCAAAGCGGCAACACAGCCTTAGTTCTTGCTGGAAGGGGGAACAAGAGATGCACATTGCTGCCTTGTATGGGAAATTTGGCCTTCTTGCATCACCCTGAGGGTTTGGGCTGGATGCTGTGTTCTTAGCACCCCTCTCTCAGAGAGCCCGTGCTCCTGTGGGGCAGCGCTGAGAGCCACCATCAGCCCTGAGGTGTGGGGCTTCAGAACTCACTGAGGATGGCTGAACAGGGGCAAAGGCCCTGATAAACACACCTAAAAATCCCCAGGGAGGGGAAAACTGCCCTGTGGTGTGTTTGGCCTGCCCTGTGGTGTGTTTGGCCTGCCCTGTGGTGTGTTAGTTGTGCCCTCACCCGTGTGCCAGGGACTCACCCCCACACACCGCGTGTGGAGCCCTCTGCCCCTCTGGGAGGGGGTCTGGGCACAACCAGAGCAAGGTGCAGTCGTGACCCTGAGAGCCAATTCCAGCGTGTCCCAGGTGCTGGAGGCAGTCCCAGGACTGAGGATCTGTCACTAGGGGAACACGGTGTTAATTGAGGCCTAATTTGCATGTTCAGCACGGCGCTGAGTGTGTAATTACCGAGCTGCAGCAGCAGGCCTCAGCTCGGCTGTTTCCAAACATCGTCTTTGGTGCCTCACAGAACACAGGCAGGCTTTTCTCACCCCAGCTGCCTGCGAGGTTTGGCTGAGGGAAGCAGTGGGGCTGGGGAAGGTTGGACAGGTCCTCCCCACCAGCCTTGGCTGGACATACCCTGGGAGATGTGGTCACCACTCAGGGAAGAGGGCTGAGAGCAGGACGGGTTAGTTCAGATTTGTTGTCTCTTCAGAGGACACAGTCTTAAGCTGAGCCAGGGGAAGTTTAGGTTAGCTGTCAGAAAAAAATTCCTCACTGAAAGAGTGATGGGGAACTGGAATGTTCTTCCCAGGGAGGGGGTGGAGGCACCACCCCTGGATGTGTTAAAAAGAGACAGGACGTGGCACTCAGCATCGTGTCTTCGTGGATGAGGAGGTGTTAGGTTAGGTCATGGGTTGGACTTGATGATCTCAAAGATCCGTTCCAACCTAGCTCATTCTGTGATTCTGTGATCCTGTTATTCAGGGCCTTGGCACCTGCCCTGCACTGATTCGATGTGCCCTCTTTGCCCCATCCCCAGTCATCAGGCTTCCCCTTCCCACTCGCTCTGTTCCCTTCCCGGCCTCCACCTTTACCCAGGAGCCCTTCTCTCCCTCTTGGGAACTGCCAGAGGCACCCGCAGAAGTGTGGTGGGATGGCTCAGGCACTACTGGAGGTGGTAAAACCTCAGCTTTGAGGTTCCCCTTGGCTGTCTGAGCTTGTGTCCCAGCCCAGAGGTATCCACATAGGTACAAAAGGGAAAAGTGAAGTTCAGAATCCCATGTGCGTGCTGCCAGGGGGTGTTTCTGTCTCTGTGTAAATATTTGTGTTCTGATGCACTCAGGAGCACAGGCAGAGGGGTGGGTGTGTGTTTTGCTGTGGGGGACACCCATGTGGTTGCACTGTGTGAGCTCTGAGCATCTGCATGTCAGGCATGTTCTCACTGAGGGCTCTGTTTCTTCAATGTTCCCCAAAAAAGGGCCTCACACTCATTTAAAACACACCTATATCTAAATGGCCATCCCAGTGAGTACAACTCCAGGGCCACGATGAAGAACATCTCAGAGAAGATGGAACATCATCACACTCTGGGGTTTCTTCTCCTACCAGCCTGGTTTCCCCATCTCCTGCACTGAACACTACAGTGGAGAAGGAGGTGATGGGCACCCTGTGCCATCAGGTCAGCTGTGCTTTCCTGTCTGGATTTTACTTCTTTCTGACTGCTAATATCAACAAAACCTGCCAGGGCACCTCATCTCTGCTGCTCCCTAAGAGCAGACACGACATACTTGGAGCATGCAGTCAGTTTTTCCAGCCTGTCCACACAGCCGGTGTAAACTGCCTAAGCACCATCAAAAACCACTTTATAAACTGAGGACGGGAAGGGGATGATGGATGGCTCCACGCTGGACATGACACAGCTTCTACACTTCCCTGTATTTATAATATTTGTGTATTGCCCCTACCTCCAAGCTGACTGGGCTGGTCCAATTCACTTAAAGATAGGAATTTGGCACAGCCTGACATAAACTCCACCACTTTGGGCCACCAAGGGAGAGCCATTGTTATAAACTTTCTCCCCCACACCCTGCTTGGCCCCCTTTTTAACCCCATTCCAGTTGCATTATTTCTTTACAAGCCAGCAAGAACAGAAACAAACGTTTCACATCTGTTCTTGCAGTCTGGCCATTTGCATGAGAATCATGGTCAGGGTTTCACTGAGCACAGCTCACTGGCCAGCAATGGGGACAGAGCTGGCCACCACTGGCCCCTTGTGCTTCTGCCAGATGTCTGAGCTCTGCACAAAACAGGCAAACCCACAGCATTAGCAAATCACCTTCTTTCTGGGATCTGATCACTCTAGAGATTCCCCAGGTAATTTTTCTTTCTGGGTAGTGTTGTGCAGCTGATCCTCACTCTTGGGTCAACCCTTTGGAGCCTCCTGTTTAAAGGGTTTGGTGGTGTTCTGCTTTTCCAGCATCAGCATCATGAAGGGAAGCTTGGTGCACTAGCCAGGCTTGAGGCAAGGGTGTGTTTTGTTTAGTAGATCAGTAATGGTCATTTTAAAGGTAGAGTATTTCCAGGGATATTGGCAACACTGGGAAAGATTCTTGAGGAGTATGCCCATGCTCCACAGAGAGTTCCCATTTGGAAAAAAAAAAAACAAAAACAAACCAAATAACCATGGAAAAAATTCCATTATTCTGCTCTTTTTCTCCTTGCCAAAAGCACCTTCCTCCCCACCAGCTCTTCCGCTGCATCCCATATCCTGCCCTTTCTCTGAGTTTCTCCAGCTCCTGCCCTTGCCCTGAGCTGGCAGTGAGACTCAGAGCTGCAATTTTTGGAAGTTGCTTCTTCTCTTTCCACTCAAGCTGGGCATTATGAGCTGCAGGTTGACTGACACAGGAATGGCTGAAAGGCTTAAGCTGTCAACATAAGCTGACCAAAATGCCTTGGAAATTCCAGCAGGAAGCTGAGTGGCCATCTGTGCCATTTGCCTCCCCATTTAGTGGATGCTCTGATGAACTCTCCAAGCCACAGGACTCTCCTAGGAAAACCAACATGTAAAGAAACATTTTAAAAGTATCATGGATCGGATTAGAGGCTGTGGTTCTGACCTCCAAGCAGCTCTGTACAGCCCTGGCATGGAGGATGTTGGATGGCTTGGTTCTTTCATCTCTTCTGGGTGCCTCTGAAAGGCCTAAGGTTGGGAGCACACTGCAAAATGAAGATTATTCCAGGTGGTAGCTGCTGGGTCTGTACATGGGCTGCCTTGCCTCAGGATGGTAAGCTGATATCCCTGTGCTGGCATCCGAGCCCCTCCTGTGCCCTTCAATCCTTCCCACGAGCTGGGAATCAGCCCGTGGGGTTATTTGGGAAAGGCAGGGTGGCCTCACAGGAGCAGGCATCTGCCAGGGTCACGAACCCCAGCTGCAACATCCTCCTTTGGGCCTGTCCAAGCATTTAACTGTTTTTTGAAGGATTCCCAGCCACAAAGGCGAGACAGATTGTGTATTGATCCAGCCCCTTCAGTCGATAGCTACAAACCACCCCAGCCATGGCAAGAGCCTTGCAAGCAGAGGGGGCTGAAGAGGGGCTGAGCTGGGCTGCAGCTGCTTTAGAGGGGCCTCAAAGCCCCATGAGATACAAGTGCCACAAGTTGTGTGGTAACTCACCCCATCAGGGTGGCCTGGGTGCAGCTGGCCTGACTGAGCCTGCTTTGTGCCCATCTCAGCCCTGTTTATCCCCTCTGCACACCAGGGACAGAACAAACAGCAGCTGAAGGAGCGGCCCAGTGCTGCTCCCCCAGCTCTGTCCTCACCTGCAGCCAACCCCAGCAGCTGTGGGTGATGCCCTGGGGCAAGGCAGTGAGCAGGGCACAGAGAGCCCCAGTCCCTGCCAGGTCAGGGTCCCTCAGCAGCCCTGAAGTGTCTCCACCAGCAGAGCTGTGGCTGGGCAGAGGAGATGGAGCACAGGCTCAGCTTTCCTGCCATCAGGCAGAGCTGCCCAACCCAGCACTGCAGAGGCTGCACAGACCCAGCAAGGATGTGGCTGGTGCAGAATTCCTGCTTGGATATCACCTCCACAGGGCACAGTGCAACAAGGGGGTCAGAGCAAATCCCTGGGAGTGAGAGCATATTCCTGTGAGCACTCCCACACTTTACCACCCATGCCTGAGGGACAGCATCAGGAAAGCCAAGCAACCCACACGTGTGTTCAACTGCAAGATGCAGGACAGGCAATTGCCATTGACTACACAAGGTTTGATGCAGGGAATGAGAAAATTCCAGAAGAGAGCTTGTGCAAGTGAGAGGGGACAGCACAGGGTGCAGGTCACCTCCTGCCACAGCTGGGGCTCATCGAGAGCAGACAGTGCTTGGCTGTGGTGCAGCCCTCAAGGCTCAGGACAGCAGGTCCATGGCACCCAGACACACACCACGAAGGCAGTGGCATCTGTCCCAAAGTCACTCTACGCCTCACAGGGATCAGGGTCCCACTGCCATCAGCACTCCTGCACTCTGCTCCACAGGCTGGGTCTCACTGGCAGCTGTGGGTGTGCAGCAGAGACAACGACAAGGCTTTCTGTCCCACCTCAATCACAAAGGGCAGTGAAAACAGAGGACACTGAGGCAGCAGAGGTGTTTTGAGAGACTGCTGGTTTGTGGCACCTGTGGCCGGTGCCACATCCCTCAGCCGTGCCCTTCACTCCCCAGCTGGGCCACTGCTGTGACACGTGCTGACCTTTAGGGACCAAGTATTTTTTCAGGCTGCTGTCTGATGGGCTAAAGGTCTGGAATGTGCCAGGGGAATCCCTTTGAACTGACTTTCTCACTGAGCTGCCTTTTCTGCCTTTCACTGGCAAGATGTGTTCAGAAAGGCTCGTCTGCAACGCCAGTGCTTTGAACAGTCACAGAATCACAGAATCACAGAAAATGCTGAGGTGGAGGGGACCATCCAATCCAACTCCTGGTCCTATGCAGGACACACCATGTGCCTGAGATTGTTGTCCAAATGCTTCTGAACTCTGTCAGGCATGGTGTTGTGTTCCAGTGCCTGACCGCTGTGTGAAAAATTTTGATATCTAATCTTGTTAATAACAGTCCTGGGCTGATGTGCCAAACATTGCCAGCTCCAAGGGTTTGTGGGCACAGTAGTCAATGACAGCATCAAGCTCGGGGTGTGGAAGTGTCAGCATCTCCATCTTTGTGCCTGCCACAGGATTTTGTGATGCCACAGGACATGGGCAGGTGTGTGGCAGCAGAGAAGCAAAGCCCTGAGACATCCAGAGGACTGCAAGGAAGAAGAGAGCAACACAGGCATTGCAACTGGTGCCTTAGAGCTCAGGGCAAGTGCTTTTATTGTTTGCGCTCTCTGGTCCCACCTGACAACTCAGAGTTTATACAATCACAGAACAGTTTGAGTTGAAAGAGAACTTCTAAAGATCATCCAGTGCCACCCCCTGCCATGGGCAGGGACACCTTCCTCTAGACCAGATTGCTCCAAATCCAACCTGGCCTTGGACACTTCCATCAATGGGGCAGCCACAGCTTCTCCAGTCAACCAGTGCCAATTTTCCCACTCTGGATTTGTCACGATGCAGTTTGGGCATTTGCAGAGAGGAGGCTGAGGGTGAGGAGTCTGCAGCTGCCATGGTCCTTAGCTCTCCCTGCACAACTGCTGGAAGCACCCTGAGCACTGCATGTCTGCAAACAGCTCCATCCCCCCCACAAGCCCCAGCTCTTTCCCCTTCAGATAGCCTGCATTTCAGAAATCCTCCCTGCTAAAAAATAAAGCAGCTACAAAGTCACCTGCTCCATATTCATGCTGATGGTGATGCTTTGAGTGGCCTTCTGGTACCCAAACTCTCCTCTCTCAAGCTTCCAGTGAAAATAGATATGTCAGATTGGGAGGCTGCTGAATATCCTGGTAAGGTCTGAATTCATATTAAACAAATCAGTAAGGTGGGGTCGTTGTGAGAGATGCTGGCTGGAAGCAGGGGAGAGGATGTGCAGTATGTATTTGTGAGCACAAGAGGGAGAGCAAGGAAGGAGAAGAGAGGAAGGACAGGAGAGAAGGAAATGGACTTGATACCTGTTTGTAAACTAGGTCAAGATTAATAATGATTTGGGTAGTCTTGGCTCCAGGCCCAGTTTTACAGGTTTTGCAAAGACATATGAAGAAATGGCAATTCCTGCCTGGAGGAATGAGCTGTGATTTACAGAGTCTTCACTTCACACATGCCAGGACCCCAGTTTCTGCTCACACAAGCCCAACCACATGAGGAGGATTCGCAGGCTCTGGGCACGGCAGGTTAAGTCAGTGCTCTGGTTTAATCCTGCTTATGTCAGTCAAGAAAAGTCTTACCCAAGGAATAAAAAAACAACAAACCAAACCCTGCTTGTGAAGTGACTACTTTTATTCACTGCTTTATAGTTTATCTGCTTAGCTCTGCCATTCCCTCTCATGGCTGTATCCGAGCAGACATGGAAATGACTGTGCCAACAACTTCACTGACTTAAGGGAAGTGATATGGAAAAAAAAAAAAAAAAAGAAAACCTGAATGCGGAGGTTGGTATTTTGCAAGACCAGCTCAGTGTTTGCTCCCTGGACACAGGTTGAGTAACGAAGCAAAAGATCCTGCAGAAGTCCTCTAGAAAAGAGGGAGTGATGGTGCAAACAGGACCAGTGCCTGGCATGGGGCAGAAACCGAGTCCCAAGGCAGCATTCCTGGGGCAGTGGAGTGCTGGAGAGCCTGATGAGAGGGTTTGAGAGCTATTTAGCAACACTGAATTGGGACTTGAAGCAGAATTAATTGAGCTCCAATTGCATCCTCCCAGCAATTTGCTAATCTGCTGCAGCAGGAGGATAATGACATCTTGAGAAACCAGCTTCAGAAATGAAACTTGCCGAGCTTTAATAAAGGGGCTGCTGGAAGAGGGGATTAATACTCGCATATCAAGTATTGCCATTTCAAGACTTGTGTTCATATGGGAGTCTTTTGCTTCCAAAAGGAGGGGGTTCTCAAGAGCATTTGTGAGCTACAGGCACTTCAGGCACTTGTACACACACACACACACACACACACACACACACACGATTAGGAGCCCAAGAGCACACAGAACCAAGCTGCTGTCATGTCCCCAAATTACTTTCCTTAAACCCTGTTTATTAGTTCTAGGCAGTTCTTAGCACGCAGGAAGTTTAATAAAAGCTTCTTTCAAACAAAGACCTCAAAAGGCTCTGGAAACAGCAACAAATCAAGTGTCACATCATCCCTGGTGACATGGGGACAGCGCCACAGCCTCTGAGAAATGAGTGTTGTGTATGGCAAATACATGGCAGCCCAGGAACAGAAGCCTCTTTGAATCCTGCTCCCTCTCCCCCTTCATGTCATATCTCCTATTTGCTGACATCTCTGTCACTGGGAAAGAGTTGAGAAAATGGGATTTTTGCCCTGATTGCAGCAGGATCCTTTTTGGAAAACGCCCTGTTTGCAGCGTCCATGTGCAGAGTGGTGGTTTCAGGATGTTCAAATGGGTTAGATTCCTGGAAAATATCCCTTTCCTCACTCTATGGTGCCTGCTGGGGTTCAGCTGGCTGAAAATACTAAATGCTAAGTGACTCCTGCCTGTGTCCTCTCAGCAGCTTCCCTGAAATCCCTCTTTCCTTAGGTTTCTGAGTTAATTCAATAAGACAGAACAGAAGTTCTCCACCAAGTCTTATGCATCACCCTCAATTTACATTGTATTACCACGGGTATCCACAGCAAAGCAAATCAACACCAGCGGGCTGCTCTCTCTGTTGCTGTCAGTAACACTGTCACTGCCACCAACCCAATTAGAAGCATTTGTTGGCATTCAGTAATTAGCTTGGAGCGGGGCTGAGGTCTCTGTCTTTCACCAAAGGGCTCACAGGCTGCTATAAAATATTTATGAATGATCTTGGATGACATCTGTTTGCTATTTTGCTGGTGATGTTCCTGGTGAGTGGCCGACCCGGGGAGCACATGCTGGTCGTGGTAGTGTGGGCATCAGAGCAGCACTCACTGGTGGGTCAGCAGGAAAATAAATATCAAATAAAATAAAATAAACCAGGGCTCAGCTGCTCCATGCTCGAGCAGGTGGCAGCTGCTGCCTGGCAGCATGGCCCTGGGCTGGTGCTGACACATGGGAAGCATCACCCAGGATGAGATGTCTGGGGCTAAGCAGGCAGCACTGGGTTTAGCAAGGTTTCAACTGAACCTGGGGCTGGTTTCTTTCACAGAAACCTGCTTTGTACTGGCTCTCCTCATCAGATGGTCCCAGGAGGAGGGGAAACTTTATCCAAGAGGCAAATATTGGAAGGACAAGCTACTTGAGGCTTGGGCAAAGCAAATATTATGGCCAAGCACTAAAGTTTTTGTGCCAGGGGAGAGTTATGCTGCTGATGCAAACATGTGCCCCATGCTCCCATTATGGTGGCCTGGGAAGGGGCAGGGGGTGGTTGGACCCTGTGACTGTAGGAACTGGACCCATTGCTGGGTCTGGAACAGCACAGGCTGAGCAAAGGGGGCTCTGGGGCAAACAGGACCCCTCTACTGAGCTCAGCCAAACCACCCTACTGGCCATGGAGTGAAAGCCTCCACAGCAAATCACAAAATCCCTTGAATCATCCAGCACCCCAAAAATGCCATCATGGTCGTCTGAGAACTATGACTCAGAGAGGATTCAGCTCACCTTGTTTTAAGCACTTCACTGAGGTCTCTAAACGGGCATTCACTGTCCTGGCCTTCCTTTTCTGCCTGCACTGAGCAATTTGCAATTTGCTCATTTGCTAAATCTGCCTGACACAGGGTGTACATTTTAGAAATGCCTGTTTCTCTCTGGGGAGATGTGCTTCCCAAAACTTCCCCAGGGCACCACAAACCCCAGCAATGCTGGGTAGGATCCAAATTACTGATCTTACAGACCTGATGTCTATTCAAAGGCTTCCCCCCAGGCTTTGGTGGCCTGTCCATCAGGAGGTGTGGGGCAGCTGCCCAGTTTGGGCCGAGCTGTGCTGGCAGGATCCCCCCATGGCCCTGCCCCAACCCTCATCTGTGTCTCTAGGAGGGAAGGAGGGCAGAGGGGGAGGCTGGAGGGGCAGGGTGAGTGCTCCAAGAGCTCACAGAACTGAAGGGCTGCCCAGCAGGGAGGAGGGCTGGGCACATGGATGGCTAAAAGCCCAGCAAATCCCCCAAATTCCATCCTTCCACTGCGAGGAGAAAACCGAGGCTGGGCTGGAGCTGCAATTGGCACAGGAATAGCAGAGTCATTACATTTATGTAATATCATGGGTCTGAGTGCAGCTCATTCCCCAGAGCTCTGGGTGCCACCAGCACTTTGTCCTGACACATCCTCACCCCTTGAGCCTCCGGCACACCTCCAAACTTCCTCTGATGCCATGCTGCAGCAATACTCCTTAGGAGGGGAATTAGTGACAGAGGTGCTGTGTGTGAGGCTCTAGGGGAGGTGTTGGCTTGTCACCAGTTAACCCTGTCACCACCACACCCTGGGGAGATGCTTTCCTGCAGGTCCTGGGAGACCCCAGCACGATGGAGGTGGATGAGGCAGAGGTGGAGCTGGGGTGTCAGTGGTACTGCAGGGACATGCCAAGAGTCACCAGGTGAGTTGGTGTCACAGCCAGGACTGAGAACAGCTCTGGAGACCTTCAGTGAGGGCAGCCCTGCACACCCAGGGCACACAGAACCATCCATGGCAATTTCCTCTGGCAATATAAAGCCCAGGATCTTCTTTCTGTTTATGTCAAGCATCATTTGCATCTCTGGGGTAGGAGGTAATGGACAGTGCAAAACCAGGATCAAGTGAAATGACCTATGGAGAGGTGCCCATCTGGCTGTTCCTGAGTCTCCTCTGGGAGCCAGGAAACCTTTTGGTTAAAAACCTCCCTGAAGAACATCTCACTTTTCTACCCAGGACTATCACAGAACCGCTGAATTAATTCCACAAGCTGGAAAAGACCTTTGGAATCATCATCAAGCCCAACCTATGACCCAACACCTCCTCATCAACTAAACCATGGCACTGAGTCTCACATCCAGGCTTTTTTAAACATGTCCAGGGGTGGTGACTCCACCCCCACCCTGGGCAGATGATTCCAATCCCAGTTGCTCTTTCAGTGAAGAATTTTTTCTCTGGTCTCTAACCTAAATTTCCCAGGAGCTTTAGACTTTGATGTGCTCAGAAACTTGTGTAGATCCCATCTCTCTGTGATTGGAAAGTTTTTGGTGATACTTCTGGGGCCTTTGTGTTTTGAGCACCCACCACTGGAAGCCCTTTGAGTGTCATTCCCAAAGTCAGGAACAGAGAAACAGGAGGAAAAGAAGGAGTAAAGCCTTTCCAGCAGCACCACTCCAGGTGTTTCCCAGGCTTGGCAGGAAGGACCCAGCACCTCTTCCTACTCCCCCAGCCATTCCATGAAGCTGTTTTAATTGAACCCAGCACAGACACCTCTTCACATCTGTTTGCCAGCCAGGCACCTCCTCGTGGTGACTCTGCTTGTGGTGGAGGGTGCTGCTCTTAACACTTTGCTCCAGCTGAAGCACGTGAGGATGAAAGATGAGCGGAAATAATTTTCCACTGAAGGATATCAGTGAAATGTATGAAAACTGCCTGTCTCTGGACCATCTGGCTGCCAATAATACAATATTAACAACCACAGTCAATGAAGCTGAGCCTCCCTCAGGGAGCAGGGTTTCAGTTGGGCAATGTCACAGGAATCGATGTAATCCAAGTTCTGATGCCACTGAGAGCAGCTGGCCCAGAATCCAGAGTGCCCAGAGAGGTGTCCAGGCACAGTCCCAGCTCTCCCAGCAGAGCTGCTGCCACCAGAAAATGCTTTGCAAGGATCCTTGAAGGAAGAAATGTTCAAGGTGAGCTGCAGGTGCTTTGGGAGCCCAAGCTGGACTGGTAAAAGCCTCATGTTGTAAGGAAAACCACTGGGAGGTGATGCTGGGCACCCTGTGAGGTGCTGGGGGGAACCTGGATAAATCCAGAGGCCAATGCACATGCATTACTCACTGGGACCACAGGAGCTGAAAGGGGCATCAGCTGTGATCCCTCACGGTGAGTGTCAACATGCCCAGTGGTGGAGTCACAGCTGCTTCAAAAGAGACAAAACTTCCCCTCCCACCTTCCTATCACTTGTAAAAACCTTCTCTTCCCTCCGAGCCATGGATTTTTCTTGTTTCCTTTTTTTTTTTAAGAGGGCTGAGGCTTGTGACTTGACAGGCCTTTGCAAACAGGCAAGAGTTACATGAGTGATACAGGGGACAGACGAAGGTGACACATTGACTCCATGATTCAGAAGGCATAAAAGGCATTTATTAATAGAAAATCACACTCTTATAGACAGCATTTTAAGGGAAATATAGCTAGGTGTGGCTAGGATTCTTTTTTTGGGTTTTTTTTTTTTGACATTTCATGAAAAATTTCAATTGGGAGCCATTTGACTGGAAAATTTACACTGTGAGGAAATTCTGGGCTTTCAAATAAAATCTTTACCAGCAGCAAAAAATTAATTGTGGTTGACAAATACTGTCATTTTAATTTTACTCAAAGTTTTGGCATTGAAATTTTTACCAGATTTGACCCATTCTAAAAAAAATGTAAAGAATGTGAAGCCTAAGGGCACAGGGATCCTGAAAACTGGAAGGGGTGAAGAAAACTCTCAGAGTAACAAATGTGCTGGGGTTTTCATACTGTTCAAGATACAACTCTTCTTGTTGCTTCTACCCATGGAGAAGTGGTGCTGCAGAGAAGGAGGAGCTGGAACAACCAGGATTTATGGGAGGGGTGGCAATTCCCAATTTTTCCCATTGGGCAGCCAAGGGAGACCTGTTTTGGGAAGAGCCAGATGCCTTCAGAGGAGGTGTCCAGCCCCAAAGTGGCATCTGAGCCCATTCAGAGCATCCTTTACCTCTTGCCTAATGAGGTGTAATTACACCCTTCCAAACAAAGCTCCCTTCATGTGAGCGTGTGCAGCATCCACAGCAAGGAATCTCTAGGCACAGCTGGAGCTGTGCAATAAAAGGCATTTCAGTAATCCAGAGGAGGAAACAAAAGAGTACAAGCAATTCAGGTGAGTCCTCACCCACACCAGTTCCTCAGCAGTACCTTCCAAGGGAGCTGAACCTCCTGCTGAAGTCAGGCCAAAGAGCTGTTAAGGAGGAAAAAAGAAAATTGCTTACATTGAAAATGTATTGTGTGGCTCATTTCACAATGGTCAAAGCAATTTAGAGCCATCAGCAGGATGAGAGTGAGGGATTTGCTCTGTTTGATCAGACAAATCAGCCATGGCAGGAGATGTCTCTGCCTGCAGAGGTTCAAACACTGGGGCTTCCTCTGTGAATTTCCCAGCTCTGCTGAGACCCTGGACACATCCCATGCTGGGACAAGCCTTTCTTTCCCAGCCACCCCAGGCAATCTGTTGCCACGATGCTGTTACTCTAAAGCAGAAGATTGGATTAGGCTTTTCTTAGCTTGCCTCACTCTGAATGTAGTGTTGCCAATTTGTACAATTTTATGCCAAGCTTTCTGATGTTTGGGATTTTTTCTTAGAGTGCCAGTTCCTGGAATAAAGTGATTACAGAAGAAGCTCCTTGCTGCCTCAGCCATAAAAGCACATTCCTGCCCCATGTTGGTACCAGAAGGGTTGAAATGGAGAAGGAAGATCTTTTTTGGGGGAGGTAAAGAGGCCTCTTCCCCCACCCAGCTTTGGGGATTAAAATGGTGCATGTTGTAAGGAGAGGTCTCTGATCCCCGAGAACCAGAAACAGTCCTGCTCAAATTTACCTTGGAATTGCAGTCACATTTTCTACTTCTCCAGCACATTCCAAGGAGAGCATCATTTCTGGAGCAGTGACAGAAGATCATCAGAACAACCCTGTGGTCCTGAGCCACCCCCATGTCCTGTGTCCGGGCAAAATGCTCTTCCCCAGGGTGCTCACACAGCCTGATGGACAATGGCAACAATGGAACCCCACCTCGAGAGGAGATGTTATTTTTACACCCATCACGAGGCCGTGCATGGGGATAAAGGCTGTTTAATGTCTTGTAACATTTAGGCACTCTTGGCCCGGGTGTTTATTGGGGCTGTTTGTGAGATGTGCTCACTGTGGAAGTATGTGGCACACGCACAAACCCAGCCCAGATGTGCTGGGAAGCAGCTGGGCTGGCCCATGGCAAGGGGAGCAAGTGCTGCTGCCTGCAGCAAGGGTGGAGGGAGGGCTGGAGAGAGGAGGGGAGAGAGAGAAGCCCTCACCTGCTGGGCTCACTCCTCTCAGCTGCATCGTACTTCAACGCAGTGTTTTCTTTTGAGCTTTTGAAATCCCATTGCACAATATTGTAAAAATGTCATAAAATACTTTATTGCATCGCACCACTGAAATGCTGCCAAGAGCATTAACCCCTGCAATGCCTCCTTCCTGTGGATGCCCAGCATGTCCTCAGTCAGGAACTGGCTCCCTTTGTTTTGGAGTGGAACTTTGAGGATGGAGAGGGGTTTGGGGACTTAGAGCTGCCAGATCACTGCTCCAGTGAGACTCTCAGACTGATTTGAATTAATTTTGGTCCTTCCCATGCCTCTGTCTGGGGGTTTCACCTTGATCACAAGTGAAGGTGAGGTCGGTCCTGGTGCTTTTGTTCCTCCCCTTCACCCCTGGTGCCAGCCCTGTGAAGATCAGTGGAAAAGCAGCCAATGTTCTGCAGTGCATCCCAACCATCTTGTGTTCATGCTGATGCAAATTATCAGCTATGAAATGACTTTTGGAAGCATTTGGAGTCCAGTCCTAGGGGTAGGGAGGTGAAGGACCAGCCCTTAAGAAGGCAGTGGTGGTGCTGCATGGATGAGCTGGAGAAGGCAATTCTCAGCACAGGACTTTGCCTTCCCCAGGTGTGGGGATAAACAGCTTTAGTGACCTGCTGCACAAAGCTCTTGGGAATTTGCTGCTGAGAAGACCATGATGTCAGTGTTTCTGGACTGATGGCAGATCTTTGTAGGTCAGTGGGGACGCGGGAGTGACATCAGACCCTTCTCTCACACTGGTCCCACTAATCAGGGAGCAAACTGGACATGGCAAACATGAGATCAGGAGGCTCCTGCTCCTTAAAGCAGACCTAGAAAGAAAACCTGGCTCCTTGGAGCATGATTGTGGAGTCCACCTCTGCATGAGGTTGGCTTTTCCCTCAATCACTTGCCCTCAATCACTTTTGGATGCCCAGCTGTGCATCCAAAAAATGCTCACCTGGTCACCCCATCCCTACCTCAACAGGCTCTATCATTAACTGGGGAAATATCTCCCATTAGCAGGAAAATTCCAGCAAGATAGGGGGGCCAGAGGCCTCTTCTCCTGCAGATGTTGGGGCTTTGCTTGCCAGAAATCAGATGTTGACCTGAGTTGTTATAAATAAAGAGCAAAAATTAGCCAGCTGTTCTCAGTGGATATTTTCATCCCTCCTTCTAGCCCTTTAATGAAAGAAATAATAACTCCACAAAAGGCTTAGGGAGAACTTTTTCAGGCCCAGGAGAAATTCATCCTGCTCAGAGGTATAGATACCAATTATTTCTCACTTAAAGCCTATTTTGAGTGGTACAACATGGGTGCAAATCTTTTTTTCTGGTGTTCATGTAGAGGTGGATTTTCAACCTGCCCTGAAGGCTAGAATTGGAAACTATTTCTTATTTCCTAGTTCTTGAGGACACAGTGCAAGCAATGTCAGCTTTTCTACCCTTCCTGGGCTGTAGGCAGGCTGTGGGCAAGCAGAGTCCTTAGAAGAGGCATTTTCTGCTGTAATGGATCTCAGGGTAACTCTTGGTTTGCAGGCTGCATCACCAGTGGTGCTTCCCACCCTCTTCCAGCACCTAAACCAGGCTGTGGTGCCTCTGCCCCACAGACACACAGCCAGGGGGTTAATAAGGGACTATTAATGCAAATTTCCCTCGAGTTTGTGCTAAATCTCCATCTTAGGGGCTGGCGAGCTGGCTGAGATGCGCCAGAGAGGAATGTGGGGATTTGCGTATTTGCTTTTCTATCTAAACAAAATGCTTTCCCATAAACACAAAGAAGGAAACCCCACTTGGCTGAGCCCCTTGGAAGAAGTGTCTTCACTGGGAATGTTTATATGTTGCCTTTGAAACCTAAACTAAATCCAATTGAGGCTTTGAGCAGCAGCTGCCCCAGCTGTGAGCAGCACCAGGGCCCTGTTGCAGGCCTGAGCTGGGGTTTCCATAAATTAATTTAATAAATTAAGTTTCCTGATGGCACACACCCTCCTGGAGCTGGGGACAGCACTGATGGCAGCTGGAGGGGGAAGGCACTCACTCCTGCTTGCTCTAGGTCAGTGTTCACAAGGGGCCACCACAGTGTCCTCCTGGCAAAGCCAGGGTAGCCAAGAGCTCATCATCTTCTCCTCGGGAACACGGAGAGATGACATTTGGGAATGGACCTTTTGGGAACTGCTGAGTTTGTCAGGGCTGCCCCTGCGTCCTGACAAAGAGAACAAAGTGCCCATGACCCTGCTTCCTGTCAGCCCTGGGCAGACAGCAGAGGCTCTCCTTTAAAGAGCTAGGGAGTTTGACTGTGCCCTTTTAATTTTAAATAATCTGGGGGGTGTTACCTGCGGGTACTCCAAGCTCCATGGCGTGGTGTGTTGTGCAGCCATGGCAGTGCCTCAGTTTCCCTGATGCAGAACAGAGATACCTGCACAGACCACATGGAGTGAGCCCATCAACCAGGCTGGCTGAAGAGCACAAAATGGTTTTTATCACACTCCAAAGTGAAATCCTCTTGGGTTACTCTGTGCTGGGACACTGCCGTGTCTCACACTTTGTGTTAACAACCTTCAGCTGCCCAGCAGTCACTAATAGTGTCCCTGGCACTCTTCACCCTCTCCCAAAATCTGTGTGCACCTGGGCTTTAGAGAAATCCACTGCCAAGCCTTGCACAAAAGGGCTGGAAGGTTTTTGCAATGACAGTTTCCTGTACCAGAGCTGAACATGTTGTGTGGGACAGCATAGAAATCACCACTGATTTCACATGCCTTGTTGTTGGTTTTTCCTCTTAGCTCAGCTGAAACAGAGCATTTGAAATACATTTGTCTGTCTTCAGGAATTTGAGAAGAATTAACCCTCCATGTTAACTGTCCCACTCCTGCTCCCCTCAGATTGCCAAGGTACAACACTCTGATGCTGTAAGGACAGGAGATCCCTCCTGCATGTTGGGGAAGTCCGGACAGCCCCAAAACCTCTGCAAAGAAGGGGCTGAACACCACAATAAATGGTGCAAGCAGCCTGAGCTCCCCACAGCTGGGGGCTGTGCCACTCCCTCTGCCAGCAGCTCCTGTGGATATCACCTGAGGTACAACGGGGTGACAGAAAAGGGCTTTAATTTCCAGCAAGAGATAAGGCACAAGATGTCCCATTGCTGGAAACTTCCAGTGCCAGGCTGAATGGGGCTCTGAGCAAGCTGGTCTAGAGAGAAGTGTCCCTGCCTTTAAAGGTCTCATCCAAACCCAGGTGTTCTATGATTCTGTGACATTCACCACCGGGAAACAAGAGGACAAAGCCACCCCATGTGCCTGAGGTGCTGTTGCCAGTCTCAGCAGTGCCCCACAGCTGTGCCTGCCCTTGCTGTCTCTGCCTTGGGATGCTCCATGCACTAATGAATTGCCTGCTGCAGGGTTAATTGTCTGTAACCACTGTGGGGGGGCACTGTTGGGTATTTCTGCAAACTCTTTGGAGCTGAAGTTGCTTTTTTTTAGAGGTGTAGGACTTAGGAGGACAAGGCCTGTGCAGGCAATGCAATGTGCATTTATAATCATTAGCAGTGTCTAAAAGCCATCCCTGCCTGAGCAGTGTGGCCAGGGCTGGGATGCAGAGTGAGGACCACAGGCCAGGCAGAGCCATCTCCCCCATTTGGTCCCTGTGTGGTTCTGGGCAGGTGTTATCCAACCCCCAGAGCAATAAAACACCACAAAACCAGGCAAACCCAGCAGCTGCTCTGCGCTGGGGCTGTGGCACGGCGTGTCCTGTCACGTCCCACACCAGCACACACATCTGCTCCCCACAGCACACCTGCCTGCAGAAGCAAACACCTCTGTGGCCTCTGCACCAGCCACAAACCGTGCAGAGGGAAAACCACAAAGGGACAGCTGCTCTGAAAGGTGAGCAAGGAGAAAATAAAGCTGCTATAGGAGTGCAGAGCTCCTCCACATCAAACACGGATCGAGTGAGACATTGCAGTCAGTGTCAGCTCCCGTTGCCTTTTTTTTGGTGAGGTTTATTTATGAAATCTGGGAGTGAAAGCAGAGTCCAAGATGGGATGCACAGCACAACTCGCAGAGGTGAAAGCAGATGGTGGCAGTTAACAGGGGATGAGCAAACAGGAGTGAGCGGCACAGAAATATAAATAAACTCCTGGCTTTTAGAAATTCATCACAAATTCACGTAGGCACGAGAAGATGGATCTTCAAGGGGAGGCTAAGGCAAAAAGCAACGTAGCTTTTATGGTCTCTTGCTGTTAACTGCTATGAAATTGCAGTGCTTTACACCACTCAGGTCTTTATGTTCTCTCTGGAGGTGCTGCCACATGGAAGCAAAGCTGATCAGGCAGCTCTCCTGAGCCTGGGAATGAAAACCTGCTCTCTGATTAAAACACTGCTGCACTTTGCTCTCCCTCTGTCTCCGTCTCTGGTCACACTGATGCTGCACCAAGACAAAACCTGAACTCGTCTTCCATGAGGAATTGCCTCTCCTCCTGGGCCCAGCAGCGTGTTACTGGTGAGCAGTTCCCATCTTCCATCATGCAAAGGGAAATGATTCAAAGAGAATCACCAGAATCCTCTGTATCTCCATCAGGTATCAGACTTGGTCATTTGGAAAATTAGTAGTGAACATCATTTCTTAATGTCACTATTAAGTGATGAAGTTTTTTATGTTTCTAACATGCCAGGCCTATTTTCTCTTCATTTCCACGTTTGTTTTTGAACTTGCTAATTTAATTAAATCTCTCCTGTTGAGCAGCTATTAAAGGTGACCAACCGTGCAAGATACCTGCTGTGGTGCACCAGATAATTAAAGTGGATGGGAGGCAGCTTGGGGGAGAGAAGGAGGTCCCTGTGTTGTACCTGGGTTTATGGGATCATGCCCTGCAGAAGGAGTTATAGGATATTTTATCACATTGCACAGGATATTCCAATTCCCTTCTGATCCTAGGGCAACGCTCTGAAAATCTCCCCTGGATGGTTTTGGCCTTAAGTAGTCAGCATTTTGTTTAATGTGTAAGATCACTTGTGCCTCGCTATATGAAAAGGCTTTTTTATCTTTCCATGCAAAGGAAAAAATACCTGGAATGAAACAAATGTAAGTGCGTATCTTTTGCTTTGAGGATGCCCTCCATGCAAAGGCAGGGAAAAGAGAAGGGAAGGAAGGGGAGGCATCAAATATAACCCCAGAGTGCCCTTTTCCTCTTTCCCTGACCTGCTTAATTACCTGCAGCTTCAAGGCATGTTGTTAGCAGAAATCAGAAAGCTCTGAGATTCCACAGCCAGCCCCAGCAGTCTCATGTATTTTCCATTTTGTAATGAGCAAAGTGTTAACCTTGTCAGGCCAGCGTTCGTGCCTCCTTGTAACCCACACCCACGAGCTTCAGGTTTGTCTTTCAGGAGGAGTTTAAGCCTTGACCTGACACAGCACTGTGGGTCAGAACTCGGTAGAATTTCCCATAAAATCCCCCTGGGAGCTGACAGCTGTCTGTCTGCCTGTCTGTCTGTCTGTCTGTCCCTCAGCACTGTGTCCCTGCCCCTGCTCCCCTGGGATGTGCCTGGGGGATGCTGCTCCTCTGGGGTGATGCTCTGGGAGCTCTGGGAACACTGCCTGGCCCATCCACCAGCCCTTTTCCAGAGCTGGGACCCTGCCATGCTGCCTTCTGTCAAAAACACCCACGGGCAGCTCTAGACAAGGCTCACCTGCTGCCTGGAGGAGTGAGAAGGCTGCAGCCACCTCTCCTGGCAATGTCCCACGTGGAACAGCAGGGACACTAACCCTGGTGCTGTGCAGCCTTCCCAAGGGGAGCATGGTCCTAGGAGGACACACACAGCTGCCTGTCCTTTTGCTCTCTTGGCAGAATTGCTTCTCTGGGCAATAAGACCTCATCTGTAGGGAATGAGATGGGAATTGTGCTGCTCCAAGACATCATTAAGGAGGGAACGACTGAAATTATCACACGCTGTCTGATAAAAATACAGCTCCCCAGAGCCCAGCATGGGCTGGATGGCACTTTCTCTCCTCCCAGCCTTTGGTAGTTCATTACTTCCCAGAAGGAGCTGGTGAGAACCATGGCTCCTGCTGAGCAGAAATCCAGACTGTTTCCTGCATCCTTTGTGAGGGGTTGGTGTTCATTGCTGAAGCCAACACAATTTACCCAGCTCTAAAAAAACTCTGAACAGCCTGTGGGTGGCTGTGCTGCAGTTTGGAAGCAGAGGAGCTGTAGTGCTGGTCTGCAGGTGAAACTGGGATGTCCAAGATGGTTTTCCATGGCTCTCAGCCTTGGGCTGCCCTGCTTCCATGATGTGCAGCATTCCCTCAGCAGCATCCCTGCCTGCTGGGGCAAGAGGTGGGGACGTCCCAGGGACCTCAGGTGGTGCCATGAGTGGCCTCAAGGTACCAGTCCAGCACAGACCACAGCCTGGGCACTTCAGTAAGGCTGCCAAGTGCCCACAGATGCAAACTCTGAGATAAGAAATGCTGACTTAGAGATGTCATGGAATGGGACAGACGTTGTGGAGAGAGAAATGGAGCTAGAAAAAAGTTTCAAAGGATGGCCTTGCAAATCAGACTGGATACTTTGGAGAAACAGAACTGTGAAAGATGCATTGTAAGAGCACCCACAAGGGGTAATTTTAGATATTGGCTTTAAGGCATTTATAGCATGGTGTGGCAAAAAGCTGATAGGCTGAGAAATGCTTATAGTGTTTTGTAATTTCTGATTGTGATGGCATGAATTATAACATCTGTATTGTTTCACCCTCCATATAAGACTGAAAATGGAATAAAAGGCTTTCAAAATGCCTCTCAGTTGCCTCATCTCTGGGTCAGAAAAGGGCTAAATCCAACACCTTTTTTCATAAGAACAAGTGATTCCTTTTTCGCTGGTGCTAGAATTATGAGCCAGACATAGTCAGGGTGATAAAAGGGGTTACCTTTGTATAAGGATCTTTAGATGCATAATTTGTCAGGTGGAAAACACTGAAAATGCACATCCTGCATACCATGTATGCAATTTTTATAGATTTTGCAAATTGTCATACCTGACAATAATCCTCAATTAGAAGCACACTCGGTGAAGTCATCCCCCAGTTCTAGTACCTTCTACATCTTCCTCCCTCAGATGAGGACTAAACATTGTTTAAAAAAAATATGTCTGGAAGAGCTGGTCTCAACCTTGGTTTCTAAGGAGAACCAAGATAGGACAGGGGTTTTGGCATTTGTTTTGTCTTTCTGCCTAGGGAAACACTGAAGCTAAGCTACAATAATAGACCACAACACTACAAATATATGTGTAAAGAATACAGAGACTATATAAAAGAAAAGGCAAAAATCAACGTAGTGTCACAGCAAAGCAGGAGGTCCATGGAAAAAGACCCCAAAGACCCCAGGCCACCCCTCAGCCTGGCAGAGAGGAGTGTGGCTGTGCCCCTGTCAGGGCAATGCACCCTCTTTGCACCAGGACTGGAGCTGGCCAAGTCTCCCCAGGAAGCGAGGAGGTATCCAAAATTGAAAATGTAAATAGCTGCTTTAAAAAGCACTGGAATATATACAAGCTCCAGCAGGAATGCAGGGAGCAGCTGCTGTTGTTCTCCTTGGCTCTCTACTGAGTGTACACAGGCACATTTTGTTGGTTGTAAATGTTTAGAGAAAACAGTTACTATTGGATTGTTTGAGGACCACTTTGAATCAGCTGGGCACTTGTAGGAGGACCGTGGTGGTGATGAGCTGCATATGTACAGCTCAGGCTACCAAAGCTTTTAGCCAAAAAGCAGGCTCAGCCCAGCTCCTTTTCTGTCACACTGGTATTTCAGCATCAGTTACAGCAGCAAACACGAAGCAAGCTGTTAAAATGATTGCCCTTACCCCTAACAGGGTGTCCCTAAGCTCTGTCTGAATTCAGTGATCATCCCACAGAGCTTGTCCAGCATCAGGAGAGAAGTCTGCTGGTCCAGGGGCCGCTTATTCTGCTTATAGCCCTTGTACTGCTCACCCAGAAAGCACAGATGGGCTGAAGGCAAAATCTCTGGGTCCAAGCAGCCTTGGATGCTGCTGGGAAAAACTCTTTCCATCCTTTCCATCCTTCTCACCCATTCAAGAATCACCAGCCAACTCAGGATAGTGCAGCACCTTAAGGCAGTGAGTTATGGAGTTAAAGTTGATGGGTTGGTGTCCATAAGGGTAATGGAGAGAGGCAGGAACACCCTCAGCCCTGTCCTGGACTCCCCTGTTTCCACATTGACTTTTGTACCTTTCTTAGACACCTAAACTGCCTGGAGATTGAGGAGGTCATCCATCCAATGAACTGAAAAGTGACTGAAGATGGGAATTTGGGCCAAAAGGAAAGGAGAGATGCAGTGGAAGTGGACAAGAAAAATAAAAAGGCTCCAGGAGCTGTTGCAGAGCCCAGCTGAAAACCTGTGCACCTTCCCTGTGCCTCCTTCCTGTGCAGAGCAGAAAGGTGCTTCACCCCTTTGGGCTCTCTGCAAAGCCTTCACAGCTCACCCTGGCCAGGCTGGAGCTCTCCTCCAGCTGGGAAAAAGTCAGGCAAAGCAGAAAAAACCCGTGCTAATTGCAAGTGGCACCTCCTGCTGCGGGTGGTCTCCAGGCAGAGAAGTGTGACATTGTCCGGGTGTGGAGGCCGGCGTGTCCCGGGGCCTGGCCTCATCCTGCTGCTGGATAAAAAGGGTTTAATGCTGGAAAGGATGCACTGGACTGTGCAGCAATCAGCCAGGAGCTGGCTGCAGTGCTCATCATTAGAGGTGCACAACTGTCTCTTGGAGAACAAAACCCCGTCTCTGCTGTCCCACACAGCTCTGGTGCTGGGCCAGGGCAGTGCAATTGTTGCTGTGATGGACAGTGATTCAAAACAAGCCCTCAG
This sequence comes from Dicaeum eximium, assembly GCA_013396995.1. Lineage (NCBI taxonomy): Eukaryota > Metazoa > Chordata > Aves > Passeriformes > Dicaeidae > Dicaeum > Dicaeum eximium. The sequence continues at coordinate 222,773 of VWZP01000979.1, read as the reverse complement.
TCAGTAATGAGGCTTCTTCAAATTGCCTGGAACTCCGTTTGTTCTCCTCTCAATTAACGCTTTCTGAGGCATAATGCAAATTCTTTCCTGGTTTGGGGGACAAAGAGGGGGTGGGATGGAGATAGTGTTGAGAGAAGGTGGCTGGTCCATCAGAGGGAAGCACAAACCTCCAGCTCTTTGTGTCCAGCCCAGCTTTGCTTCTTGGACAGTAAAACAGCTTAATGTCGACAAGTGAGTTCATAATTAATAACCTTTGAATATAATTAATGAGAAAAGTTATGACGAATTCCAACCCCTCCATGCTGCTCTGTCACAACATTCATGAGCCCCAAACCACGTGAGTGCTGCTCCCTGCTGCAGCTCTCAGCCTCTGTATTTTATTTAGGGTTTTCTTTTTTTTCATTTAATTTTGTTTGTAACAGTCTGGGGTTTGGAAAGCGAATTGAACAGATACTTGAATAGTTTAGTAACGTGATTTGCAACTTTTTTGATTTTTGCAATGTTTAATTAAAATATTTTATTTTTAATGTTAGATAAATTGTTGTGAAAATTTTGTGTCATTGTTAGTAATTTCACTTTGGTTTTGATTATGATTTCAGCTGGTTTTTTAACGTTGTAAAAATTGGTTTTGGAGATTTGTGGCAACGGGGCAGGCACAAAGCTCTGTGAGGACAATTGTGTCATCTGGTGACACTGTGGTGCCTTGGATGTGTCAGCAGAGAGGCCAGCTAGCTGTGGTACAGAAGTGGGTCACGGGAGACATTTTTTTGTGCTTAGACAAGGTCTGAAACAAGCCAAGCTTGGGTTTCCCCTTAAAGTGCCCAGTCCAGCTGAGCTGATAGAAGTCTGCATGTTCCCACCAAGGACTACTCAGGTGGGTGCCCAAGGGCCACCTGCTCCCACTCCTTGGTGTCCCCTGCACCCCACATTTGGGCCATCCCTCCTTCCCTTCTCCAGGGCTGGAAATTTCCATCTGTTGTTTGTCCACCATTTATATTGTGCCAAGGCAGACCACAGCGTGCCCCAGCTAAACTGATTTGTTCTATGAGGAACCCCAGAATTGGGGTTTTACCTGTTTTATGGTGGCTTCACTCTGATAAAACACCTCCAAACCTTCCTCTCAGCCCCCTCCCTCTGCCTGAGCCAAGAGACCTGAGGCTCCCCAGAGGACTTGGTGCTCTGGCATTGGCAGAGCTTTCTGACCTTCCACATGACACAAAAACTACATTTTGGGGGCTGCAGTAGACAGTCCTGGGATTCCAGCCTAAATCTGGGACCTCAAATTCTTACCTGTCCTGGGCTGAACATGCACAGGGCAGAGAAATGCTGTGGATGAAGGCACATGTGGAGCCTTGCTCCAGCAAATAGGGCTCAGAGAAGGAAGTGGTATTGAAAGGAAAGAATAAAAAGCACTGCTTTGCTTTTGGGGTAAAATATAAAAGAGTCTAAATTAACTGCAGCCTGCTCAGTTCTTAAAACTGATCCTCTTTGAAGGAAAAACAAACAGTTCTGATTTTTTTTAAGTCTATGCTCGGTTCCTTCTGTGCTCAGCTCTCTCCATCCAAAATGCTCTTTGCACTCTGTGCTTGATGGTCATTTTCTAATTAGGCAACTGCCTTTTGGGATTTTTATTTTCCCCCAAAATGAAAATTCAGTTATCCTGGCTAATTTAACTTCTTATAAAATATTGAGAATTAGGACCTAATGGAAAAAAAAGGAAAAAAAAAAAAAACTAAAATAAATACTTCATGGCTCTGAAAAGCTCCCAGACGCCAGCATGGAAAGCTCTTAGATACTGATGTTTCTTTTTTCTTTTCTTTTTTTTTTTTTTTTCAAAGAAGAAAGTTTACTGCTTGGAAAAACTCATAACTAATTTATTTATGCTCCTGGTAGTCAGGGACAGCAGACTGTGATGAGGGAAGGCAATGGGCATTGGTGGATTTTAGGAAAAAAACAGAAATAATTTTGTTCCCTTAAAAACATCGAATGTTGATCTGTCTCGATTGACACTTTTGTCATACAAACCACTTTTAAAAATCCTGACCCTGGGGAAGCCCAAGCCTTGTCTTTGAGATGTTTGAAGGGGCTCAGTCTACTTGTCGGAGAGAGCTGGGTGCTGGTCATGGGCCAGGAGAGATGCTGCTTGCACTAATGCCTCAGGTTTTAGCTTTTATATTTCTCACATTCTGTGCTGCTTTGGTGTGTGGGTCTGGGCTTCATATCAGGGGATGGTGAGCTCTCTGCACAGAGCAGGGAGACAAAACAATTCCTTCTCCACCTGGGGACCAAGGACAAATGATCCAAACCTCAGGCCCAAGAGCACAAACAACGTGGACTGAAGAGAGAAAAACAAGAAGGATGGGACTTGATGGGCTGAAGCTGGAATTGGACAATGAACTCCAAGATGCAAATGGAGCAGAACTGATCAAAGTGCCAGAACCTGTGCCTGGTGTCCATTTTGTGCCCATTTTGGTTCCTCTTGGGTGCAGCCCTGGCTGGGCTCTTGTGCTGCCCAAGGTGGATCCATGGAGGAAATCCTTTTAATAAATCCCTGCTTTATTCTATAGCTCTGTCTGGCCTCTGTTCTAGGTCAGCCTTCACAAGGCATCAGCACAAGGCTGGGAATCACTGGGAAACCCCTGAGTTCCCTGCTGGGGACAGGGAGTGAAGCTCCCACTCACGGCCTCGGGCTGTGCAGGGAAATGCCGACACCCGGGTGGTGTGACTCCATCCAGCTGCTTCTGAATGTAAAGATTTAGGAATGTTTTCCTGCATGGACTGCTCAGTGTTCATACTGCTTTTGCACTTGATTTTGAAATAGGCAAGAAGTGCAGATTTTGTGGAAAATCTCCTTTTCTGCACAACTTCCTGGCTAAGGCCAGCCCGGGCTTTCCCTGATCCTTGTCACAGACTGGGCAAGGAGGTGGATCTGAGAGGTGACAGCGTCAGGGAGAAGTCAAGAGAAGTTTAAGAAGTGCCATAATTAAGGTTAGGCCATTTTTCTTTCTACCTAATCAATGAGGTTCTCTGTATGGATGGACACAATCCTGTTTTCTAGGCAGGAGGCTGTACCTGTGTGAGGAATGTGGGTCTGGATAGATCACCCTGAACGAGGATGGCCCCTAACAGCATCCCAAGGAATGGCAGCTGATTGAAGGGCAGCCAGGAAACCCCAGCAGAGGGAATGTGAAGGATATTCCCATTATCTGCAGACATGTTCTGTAGACAGAATTCCCTTTTATTTTTAATGATTGTTTTGAATCTTTATCCAGAGACAGCTTGTTATAAAGGGGAAAGCTGTTCGGTTCATTATCCCTTAATTATTGAAGTGAATGATTTGGGTAAAATGGAGGAAATTGAAAACATAGAGATGATATTCCAGTCCATTAGGCAACCTTGGCTTTCTAAATCAGTATCTTTAAACTGGCAGAAATATTTTTAATTTATTCTGTCATCTGCAAACAGAGAGAACTGTGTCATTACAGAAAGGACTTTTCAAAAGCTGCACATTTTATCCTCCTGTTCTTCTCTTCTTAACAATAATCTTCCTGTGGCTTTCACCCCTGGGCTGCTGGTTTCTGTTTTAGTTGGGGGTTTAATTTAAAGAAAAAAGATCAATCTGGCATTTTAAAGGATTGCCTGACTGCCTGCTCTGCTAATCACTGTACCTCACCTCCCCAGAAATGGGACACACAAAAGCCCAGCAGTGTAAAAGGAAAGAAAAACTTTCATTGTGGTAAGAAAATATTCCATAAGGAACAGCATTATGACAAAGATACAAACATTTGCACTAAAAGTTTGTATCTTTGTCATAAGATACAAACTCCTGCACTCCACAGCACTCTCCTGACCCCAGCCTGTCACTGCCCTCTCTTCCAGCTGGATTCAAAGTGGGATGTGGTGTTTAGCACGAGACCTCAAACACACTAAGAAGCAAAGAGGTTATCTTCAGACATCACTGAATGAGATTTCACTGAGAATTTGCATTATATTGCAATTTTGGCCCATGTTTAACTTGTGATCCATTTTTAGGCCAGACCATTTTTCAGTCAATTAGTTTTGATGTGGTACTTGTGCATTTGTGCTCTTCTAAAATGTCCCCGTTTACATTTCTCACTGAATGTTACACTGCTGGGTTCCTAACCAGCTACATGGCTTGTTAAGATAATTTTTGTTCTCATGAGGTGTTTTCAACCAAGTGTATATTGAAATTACATATTTCACTTGGTGTTTTCCTCCAGACACCACTGCCCTAAGTTAGGAGAGCATCAATCCAAACACTGTCAAAAGCCTCCTTGTTCAAAAACCATCACTTGGCTCTCATTCCCAAGGAGGAAATGAAATTAATTTGACATGTCAGCGTACATTTAGGTAAAAATGAGGGCTATTTTTAGCATGGGAGAGTTGTTGAGTTGTTTAGGAGGTTTTTAGCACAGAGCACAACTTCTTAAGTAGATTTACTTGACAAGACTCCAAAAGATGTGATAACAGACTGTTGATACACCAGTGATTTTGTCTGATGAAGATAAGATTTTAATATGTCTTAAATAAAGACATAAGTTCTTGGTAAAACTCATCTGCTTCAGAGTCCATTGGACTTAAACACCAGAAAATCTTTAAACCTCTTCAACTGCTCTGCCTGTGTAGTTTACCTTGGTTCTTTCTATTCTTCTCTAAAAACACAAACAGCTTGATAATTATCTCATGCAAAAGCCATCACAGAGTTTCCATTTTTTCCTGAGAGAGACCAAAGTTCATCAGTTGTGTTGCTCTTTTTCAGTCACTCGCCTTCTGAAGTGGCTCCAATAACAGAGGTGAGCTTTCGACATGATGTCACTGTGTTTGTGGTTGCCTCAAAGTGTCTATTGCTGATGCTGGGCCTCATTTTCCTTTCTTTTCTCTTCATCTGCAACAAACACCTCGTCCTTCAGATTCCTGTTCACTGCATCTTACATCATTACCCTCAACTCTCACCCACATTTGTGAAGCTGTTTTTTTTCCACGACCAGTCTGAATCAAACCCAGTCTGGAGCAAGATTTGTTACGTCTTTGGAAGCCCATGAAAGGTTTCTGAAAGCCAGACTTGTGCCTTATTAGCTGTGTAACTGATTGATCAAACATATTGACACCAAAAAATAAAAATCTGGTTTTAAATGAGTGGTTGAAGATTGAAAGCATAAAAGTGCTGCCTCTCAACATCTACTTTTTATGGATGCCTTTGTCTTTTGCTGCAGACCACTGGGGTACAAATGGCTCCTGGAGCTGCCTCTACCATTGTGCCTTAGAAATTTCATTTAAAAAAAAATACTATTTCTCTGCAAAGACACAATGCAGTGTCCCCAAGATTTTTTTTCTATCAACAGTAAATCATGTGTTTCAACCTTAAAAAGTATTTTTACAAAGTAAATATAAAAAAAAAATATGATGGACTAGCTCCAAAAGTTGTGAAAGGACCTTTAGTTTGCCTTGTGCTTGTAAACCACCTTAAAAATATACACAGAGTTGAGACAAAGTTGACAGTTTTTCCTAACAAGTAAAGAAAACACGCTGCACTCAAACCCTGCAATAAGAAACACATAAAGGTTTTGGGTCTGATCCACAGCTGGTAAATTAAAATAAGGTATTTTAAACCCATTTCTTTCCATAAGAAGGTACAAACTTTTAAGATCTATTTTTATATAGCTAAATTAGGATGATAACAGTTTGACAATTGTTTATCGTGAAGGGTAACTGACAGTGAGTCGCCCAAAATACCAGTTCAAGTGCAAGCTCCAAATTTAGGTGCAAATGACCTTCTTCTCAAAAAAAAAAAAAAAAAAAGTGGGGGAGGTTTCTAGTACATCTTTCAAACAATGTCAGCCTGCCAGTTTTCAGGCTCTAATTTTTTCCAGCTGTAAATCAATCATTTTATTAACTCTTCTCTAAAGTCTCCCACTGAGTTATCTGGGACTGGCAGCTCGAGGAGCCGCTCTGGTGGAGCCGTGAGAATAAAGTTCCTCTTGTGCACTGCCGTGATGTCATGAGCACTCACTCCTGGCTCTCACTGATCCTCCTCCACAAAAGCCTCTTTCTTTGCCCACAGCAATTATTCAGCTATTAAAGCATATTACATTAAGTTTCTTATTTTAAGAGTGATATCACTCCTTGCTTTAATGTCCGGCCGATGGAGCAATTTGTACTGACTTCCCCTGACACCGTGCTGCTGCTGCAGTCCCCAGGTTCTGCTCCTACCTGCATAAAGCTGCTATTGATGGGATCTGCATGTGGGGAAGGCAGAGAGGCTGGGGCTGATTTAAACATGTAAATATGCAATATGATGTGCTCACTCCACTGAAACGGCATTGCCAGAGCCACCGTTGAGCCCTGCTTGACAAAGCCTTGAGCCTTTCCTCCATGTGTGTCCATCCTGGATTCTCTGGAGGATGAAGCTCAGGAGCTTTCCTCTGTGTGTGGATGTCTCCTCCCCACTTCTGGCCATCCTCTGTTCCAGACTGGACCAGGCCATTACTGCTACAGGCAGGCAGCTCCCACCAGTTCTGCAAAACCAGGTGGCTGAGCTGGAAAGGGAAACATGGAAAGAGAAGCTCAGCCCTCCTAGCAGGCAGCTGACATGAAAGAGGTGATCCAGAGAAAGTTTCACCTGGAGTCTGCACCTCCCTGTGAACCAAAACCTCTGTACAGGGTGCTCTGATGATCTGTCACTTGCCTCCCTCCAGCCCATCTGTATCCAAACTGCATTCAGTGATTTTCTTTCGTGTGGAAGCAGAAGAAAGTGATCCCTGGGCTGGTGGGGTGAGCACAGCCTGTGATGGGCCTGGCAATCCTGCTGGAGTCCATGCAGCCCATGGAGCCCCAGCAGAGCACATGGATGAGTCCCAGTGCTGATGTCCTCACCCCTTTGTTCCACTCCCTCTTCCTCCTTCCCTGCAAAGCCAACTTCCTCTTTCCATCTGGCACGTTAATCTCTGCTTTTCAACCTTCCATCAGAGCTTCTCTTCCCTTCTCCCCTCTGAGTGTTGGGGAGTGACCACAGCCACTGGAGCCCAGGCTGGGTCCCTGTGGCTGCAAAGGCAGGCTCACATCAGCCACCCCAACAGCTCCTGCTCTCCCAGTTCAGACCAGAATGATTCCATCCTCTGCCTTCCACCCAGGAAATGCCCATTTCAGACAGCCCTTGGCTGCTGCCCTCAGTCTGGGAGCAGCAGAGGGAAAGGGCTGATGCAGGAGGTGCCTACCCCAGCAGCAGGGTCACTTCTGCTTCACCCTGAGGGCACCCCTTCCTACCCCTCTGCAAGATGGAATATCCCCTTTGCATCCCTCCTAATTAAAGGGGTGGCACACTTAAAAAGGGAAGCAAGAGGTTATGCTCAGCACACAATGGCCCACTCAATTAAAGAAAATGCTCCTAGGAAGCACAGAGCAGGGGACTCAAGTGTTTCCATTTATCCTCTGCTGCCTTTTACCCAGATTTGGTTCTGCTGCCACAGCACAAGTCGCTCCTCTGTGGCTCCTCTTTCCCACATCCACCCACCACCGAGATCAAACCTTGCCCAGAGCAAACACCTTGATGCTGTAAACCAAAGCCTCCCAAAACTGTCCCAGCAAGGCAGCAAGATGGCAAGTTGGGGCAGCCCAGGACTACTCCAGGGGCTGTCACTGAGCCCCTTCCAAGCCTCTGTGCCCCCTCCTGCTGGCTGGGAGCTGCTGCATCCCATGGGCAGGACCCAGCACACTCAGCTCCTTCTCCTCACACTGAGGGCTGATGGCTTTGCCCTGCTCACAGTCAGGGGGGCTGGGGGTGTCCAGCTCCAGCTCTGGTCTCCTTGCAGGTGGTCCAGCAGGCTCAGGTGTATATGTAAGGCCTGCTATTTATAGGACTCCTTAATTTCTGAGTTCCACTGTGTATTAACCACAAACCAAGCAAAACATGCAGCAATCTGTTATTTCTGCCACGTCCTACTCGCAAGGTGTGGAGCTCAGAGGCCACTGAAGGACTTTCCACTGAAAAATGCCTATCAAGAGCAGCAGGGTTTAAAGAGCCAGCAAGGGTTTAAAAACTGTTTACATGACCAGCTGCAAATGCCACATGGAGATAGATATGCTGATGGTTTGACACTGAATTTGAAATGCCATTTTGCATGGCATAACCAGGGAAGAAATGCCTGCTAGGTAACACAACTTCCCAGTCCCTCTCAAAAGCCTGAGCTTGGGATCTGATCAGACTAAATTTAAATGATCAGCTGATCAGATCAGCCTGTGATCAGCCTAAATGCAGCATTGCTATCTTATCTAGTCTTAATTAAGAGTTAGCAAGATGTTATCACTATTAACATCACTGTTCAAAGTGCAACTCATGATGTCCAGGAATATGTCAAATAGAGGTGTCAATGTTTGAACATTACACTGAATTTTTAAATCCCAGCAGGCTGGAAATAGCAGAAGCTGAAGAGAAATAAGCACTTTTCAAGAAGTGTTTCATCCAGACCTAAAACATTTGGAGTGAACTGGTTTCTGGACAACCCTTTTCACAACTGAATGAAGGAAAATAAATGACCAATTGAGTCCATTAGGCTCTGCTAAGCTGCACAGGCCAGTTTGGGTTCCAATAATGCAGAGTCAATTTTATTCAACCATTTTTTTCAGACTATCTTGGCATGCAACACGACAGTGAAAAGAGAGACTGAAATTTAAGGGTTTCCTTCAAGTATGCAGCTGAGAGGAAGTAGGTGCTATTAAATACTTGGACAATATTCTCAGTGAGAAAACCAGCTCAAACTTCCCAGCAAATAGAGCAGAAGCAGCAGAATGGATGGTGAAGCCTCAGGAAGGATCTGCTTTTGGTTTCATGTAAAAGCAGCTCAGAGAGCTCAGAAATCACAAAAAGGGAAAAGGTGTTGTAGGGGAAAGTGGCAAAGAAGAACTTGACAACCTGCAAAAACATGAGTTGGAAAGAGCCTTGTGGGACAAGATGTTCTGAAGCAGCTCTGGGATAACAGGGTTATAAAGCATAACCTGGAGACTGGAGCAGTCACACAGCAACAGAAATCCAAGCAGAAGACTCTGGTCTGTGTTAGCCCCCAACAAAACCCTTCAGGCAATGATCTGAAGTCTGAAGATTCCTGTCACTCATTCCCTTTGGGCTGTGACACAAGGCAGCCTCTTAGCAGCACAGGACAGTGGTGCAGCAAGGATAAGAACAGGCTGGGAAGTCCATAGCTGCTGTCTCAGGTTACAGGATGTGGCTGGGGGTGTGTTCTGTTCCCATCTGTCAGAGCTGGGGCAGTTATCTTCTGTTCATTGGGCACTTTTCTTATCTCTTCCACAACCAATCCACCCTCCAGGAGATATCTGCTGTTCATGGGCCATTGATTATTAATTATCTTCTGTTCATGGCCATTGAGTGTCACTGCATGGCTGATAAAATTCCACCATCCCATTGGGAGATGCCCCGCCCAGGGGAGGAGCCAGCATTCCTGCCTGGATAGAATTTGAGGATTGGAGCAGCACAGGCAGCCTTTTCCCACTGCATTCCCAGGGATCAGCCTTTTCCCACTGCATTCCCTGAGGAGCAGCCTTTTCCCACTGCATTCCCAGAGCAGCAGCCTTTTCCCACTGCATTCCCAGAGGAAGAGCAGGCCCAGCTCCAGCAGCCCTGGAGCTTCAGAGGAAAACTCCCCCCTTGTACAGGATCAGAGCTGCAGCAGAACCACATCTGTCACTGCAGGAGGAGTGACACCATGGAATGGCACTGCCACCAACACCCTGACCCACAGGGGTCAGCTCCTGCTCTGACTCTGGCAGTGTTTTTTTGGGTTTTTTTGTACTATTGCATAGTACCTCAACCCCAAAGGCTTTTTAACTTGCTCTGAAATTCAGGGACCCACCAAGCAGAGTGGAACATGATAAGGCAAGTGATTGTCACTGCATGCTGAGTATGGTAAGATTTTCCATCAGGTAAAAAATAAATTAAAACATGCATTTAAATGAAATAAAATAGTTACTGTGGAAGTTCTGAGAAATCCAGGTAGTAATTTTCAGGGTGAATGCACCCCGAAAACAGCATGTTCAGAGTATTGTTTGTCTTGGAGAAGAAGTGCTCATAAATCTATGGCCTATGCCATTGCAAAAAAAAATTATCTCAGCTAATTTCAGACCCAAACTAATTAATCAGCACTTGTTGCCATATTAATTAGCCAAAAGTGACCTCAGACATATTTGGCCTTTTCCAGCCACTTAAACCTAATGGGAGAGTATGCACCTGAGGCAAAACCGAGGCATAAATAGATGTGAAGCCGCTTCCAGCTGGGTAAATACAGCCCAGACTTGCCAGCTCTGTGAAATAAACTGTGCCCCAACCTTGCCTCTCCTTGCTTTCTGGCCTTGAGGAACATCCATGACTCTCTGGACTTTAAATCGAGCTTTTGCGACGCGTTATTTATGAACCAGTGGCCTTGGAAAACTTTACAGCTGGGTTTTGGCCACTCATAAGGTTATTGCTGCAGTATTTCCTTCTGGGAAGGTTTGTTCCATCGGCAGTAAACCCTGTGCCAGGCGTGCACAGCCACAGCAAAGCCACCTCCACACATTTATAAATGTTTTTTCACTTATTAACTTTTACTACGCAATGCTGTTATTACTTCTAACACTAATCACTGATACCTCACGTAGTCCTATTATAATACATCTTGTACAGTTCTAATGCTATAAAATGTCTGGTATTTTTACAAAGATATATTTTAAAATTTGTTAAAATTTATTTCTAGTTCAATGTCTCTCTCAACAATGTCATCTCTATTCTATAACTTTCTTAAGCCAACACACCTTATCTCAGAGTTTACATATAAATGTACAAGACTGGGTGACCTTTCTATCAAGTTTTAAGAATTCTTTACGAATCCATTTCTCACAAAAATCTTTATATGAGGATCCTGAGGTGCACAGTTCATCAGGTGGGAAATGCCAAAGATGCACACCCTGTATAACATGCACACATTTTTTATAGATTTTTCAAATTAGCATATCTGACAATAATACCCAATTAAAGCATGCCTGATGAAGTAATCCCCCCATCTCTGGCACCTTCTAAATCCTCCCCCCCTCAGGTGAGGACTAAGCTGTATTTATAAAAACGTGTCTCAAAGAGCTGGTCTCAACCTCGGTTTCTAAGGAGAACCAAGATAGGATAGGGATCCTGGAATTTGTTTTGTCTTTCTGCCTAGGAAAATACTGAAGCTAAGCTACAATAATAGACTACAAAGCTACAAATATGTGTGTAAAGAATTCAGAGAATAGATAAAAGAAAAAAAGGCAGAAATCAAGACAGCATCACTCTGACATGCCAGAGTCTCCTCTTAATTGCCAGCTTGTCCTCAGGACTAGAGCTGCAAGTCCAACCTCAGTCAGCTGCAAATTTATCAAAAGAAAGATGGTTAAAATTCCTTTCTTTCCAGCTACATTTGAGTGGTAGTGAAGAAGGGAAAGCCAATTTTCACACCATCATTTGAAAGGTCATTTACAACTATACTCCTGTTGGTTTTCCTGGATCAGACAATCTTTTCAGTCTGAAATGAAGGAATCTGGAGTTCCCATTCAGAACACTTTCTCTGGATTAGGACATGGAGATGTGATCTGTGAGTTAGCTTGAGTTAAGCTGCTGGTTAAGGCAAAGCACTTGAGAATACACAAAGCTAACCAGGGTCAGGAATGTTATTCCTATAGATCTGTTATTCCATATAGGTGACTATTCTATATAGGTCTGGTTTTATAGATCCCTCTGCTCAGTTTTATGGTCTTAGTGTGCCTAACTGTGCAATTCTCTGACAACAAACATGATTATCCCCACTGCACAGATGAAGTGACTTCCCCAAGGTCTGGAGTGAGAATCCAAGTCCTCCCCAGCAGCAGGAATTCAGCCTTTCCAGCTGCTGCCTGGGCAGGAGCCTGGACGCCACTGCAACCCAGGATCAGCTGGATCAAGCAGGGCAACAAAATACAGATCCAAACCCCATTTTCTATCAGAGCCCATGAAGGGACCCTGAAGGCAGCACAACCACCACGGGATCCTTCCCTCTGCCAAAGGGACAAAGCTGGAGCACCTCCAGCCCCTGCTCCCACCCTGCTCATGTAACTTTGGAAAGTCCCTGGCCTCAAGAAAGTCTCTTGATTTTTAAAGTGGTTTTAATGTACTGGAATATTTTTCCTTCTAAAGAAGCTGCAATCCCCACTCTGAACTGTTTAAGCAAAACACCAGTTTTCCTATTTTCTCCGAGTCTCCCTGACTCCTACAAACTTGCTTCAAGAACCCTCTCAACTGAATCATCCCCAGCTGAAATTGCTGGCTGCTGCTCTTAAACAGCCATTAACATTTCAAAAAGCTGTTTGAAAACACCAAATCTCTCTTGAGCCACTTCCAAGAAACTTTTATGAATCGTGGGTTGTATCATATCACACCATTCAGCAAGACATGGGCTGGAACAAAGGTATTAATGGGCATGACCAATCTTTAAAATATCCATGTGAGGAATAACAGTTGGACATTGTGAAGGTTGCAGCTGGGGATGCAAGAAGCCAGAGGTGAGTGTGTGGCTGCTGCTTAGAGACTGTTTCATTTTCTCCACGTCTTTGGAGCCTGCAAAGACTGAAATATTCAGTGTAGGAAAATGGAAATATTTTCTGAAATTGCAGTCATACCTCTTAGAGCGGTCTTACTTCTGGAACATGACCCTATTATGCATAATAACTCAAAATAAAAAGAAATTATGTCAGTCCCTCTTGGGACCGTGTCAGAGCAGGTTATGTTTTGAACTGCAGATAGCTTGAAATCAGTCATTAGGGCATCTCTAGGAATTCTTTAAGGACTTCTTCAAATGTGGTGAATTTAAAAGCAAGATTATTATTAACCACTTCAGTCTTCTGACCCAATTAATCTCATTATTTTGACACCACACGTTGCAAAGGGAAGGCTCCTTGCATTTCACACATTCCTTCTAAATAAATGGAGATGCTCTGTTGCTTTTGGAAAGGCTGATTTTTTTTTGTTTATTGATTTTAAAAATGCTCACTTTACTGCCTCTGACACCCCACTTCTCTAACATTAATGGCAGATATGTAGAGTGAAGCATTTTCCCCAAGTCATCTCCTTGGGCTTCCCTGTAACCCTGCAAGCTCTGATACCTTTTCACCATCTTCACTGAAGATTTTTGGGGTTTTTTTATTGAGAAGTGTCACTGAATCTTTCCAAACAATGGGTTAAAGCTGGAATGTAAATTCTAGATCAACAGGGACCTGATTGTTTAATAGCAAGTTGTTGATTCAGTTTTGATATACAGAGAGAAAGCAGGAAAAATAACCTGACAATGATGCTCAAACAAGGTCACTGGGAGCAAACCTGGTCAGGCTCTGCTGCAAAATAAGATGAGCAATCATTTCAGTCTGGAATAGTGCTAAAAGACACCTCAAGGTTATTTCTTTCAAAATTGGTGAGTTGGAGTCAGCACCAGTGTAAAAGGGAGGTATGAATATCCCCTTTGGAGGCAAGGATTTTGGGGAGGAGATGGTTCTTTTACCCTGGAGTTTGGAGTACCTTCACTAAAAGGTTGTTTCCTCTGCTCAGGGGTACAAAGGTGCTGATAAAATAAAATAAAGAGGGAAATCCCTCTCCAAGGGGTTACTGTGAAGGGAGGGGAAGGGTTTATGCACACAGCTTTTCCTCACCCTGGTCATGGTCCTAACTTTGAAAACGTGTCCCTCAAAAGCTACAAACCAAAAGGGAAATAAAAACTAGTCAAAGATTCAGCTGTATTTTTCACTATCTCAACATTCAGGAGATTGACACATGATTTCTGAGCACTTTGAGCTGGCAGTATTAATAAAGTTGCTTTCACTGTCAGCATTTCAATGTCAGGCTCGCTGGAGCAGGGGCTGGAGCTGAGTGATTCTGGCTCCCAAAAGCACACCCTGACCACCAGGCTGGAGAATCTGCCTTATGCTCACTTTCTAGCTGAGTGGATTCTGAAACAGCCCATGCACGAGACTTCACAGGGGAAGGACCAAAAGGTCTCTCTCATCTGTTGATGGAGAAACTCTCCTACAGAGCAGAGCTCAAACCTGCTAACATTCCATGAACAGAGCATTAATTACTGATTTAATGTCAGGAAAAAGGCTGTAGCAGCAATAACATAAACCTTCAATTACTAAGGCATGGAAACAAAAGGTTACATTTCGGGCTGCAGCAAAATTAAAAATTTTCTGGGTTTTGATTTTGGGGAGGGGAAAAACCAAGCGAACAGGCAAACAAACAAATTACTGCAGACTAATCACAGGCATTAAAAAATATCACTTCCTCTCTCCAGATGGAAAAGAGTGTGTTTGTACAGCCCATATTCAGCGTGTTTCTTCCCTTTGAAAGGCCATCAGAGAGCTAATGAAAAGCACAATGGCAAAAGCAAGGTCTGGTACTGCCTTGAAGATCTACTGCAATCCTCAGAGAGTCTGAGACAGCAAAAATATTGTTCCTGTAAACTGCCAGACTTTTCCACCTGCATCTCCTCCATGACTTCTGCAATACAGGAAGAATGGGCCAAGAGGAAGCATAAAAGCTCCTTTCCAGGTCTGGGCATTCCTAAATATCTAGATGTGATTTTCAAAGACCCAAATCAGTGAATTGGGCATGTTACCCATCAATACTAGTGAAAATATCCTGCATTTTATATGAAGCCCATATTACCTCCTGTCCTGAGAACTGGTTCCCAGGGAAGACCAAGATAGCATAGGGGCTTTGGAATATGTTCTGTCTTTTTGCTTATCAGGGCAGGGGAAAGTACTGGGAAAACCAGCTACAAATGCAGTAACAGGGTACAGGGCTCCAAATATATGTGCAAAGAATACAGAGAGTATATGAAAGAAAAAAAAATTAAAAAAAACCAAAAACCATTAGGAACCAATTTCAGTACAGGATGGGCAGCACCCTCCTTAATAAGGCATTAAAGCTTGTATTGCCTCGTGCTTTTGCTTTCCAAAATCATCTTTTTTGCCAATCATCTCAGCCAGGCAGCCACTGAATGTCCCCACTTGCAGCCCCACAGCCACAGCTGAGGCTCAGCCCTGTGCTGGCTTTCTCCATGGGGCTGCAGCCCAGAGAGGGCAGCCAAAGGGTCCCTCTGCATCCCAGAGCCAGGGTTTGACCCAATCCAAGCTCCTGCAGCCCAGAGGAATCTGCCTGAACACCTGCAGGGTGTCCCTGCCCATGGCAGGAGCTGCAACAAGGTCTTTAGGTCCTTCCAGCCCAAACCACCCCATGATTCCAGAATGGCCATCCTTGGGCTATCTGAAGTCAGTGCAAGTGCTGCCCGCCCCAAATGATGCTGCACAGTGAGTATGAATGTGTCAAGCTGTGCAGAGCTGTGAGGGGCAGAGCAGCCTCAGCAGAACCCCTTCCTACCCCTCTGCAAGATGGAATATCCCCTTTGCATCCCCCTTAATCCAAGGGGGTGGCACGCTTACAAAGGGAAGCGAGAGGTCATGCTCAGCACACAATGGCCCACTCAATTAAAGAAAATGCTCCTAGGAAGCACAGAGCAGGGGACTCAAGTGTTTCTGATGCCTTGAGAAGGTGCCCTAGAGCAGAGACTGGAAAGAGCTAAAGAATAAAGCAGGGATTTATTCAAAGGATTTCCTCCATGGATCCACCTTGGGCAGCACAAGAGCCCAGCCAGGGCTGCACCCAAGATGAACCAAAATGGGCACAAAATGGACACCGGGCACGGCTCTGGCACTTTGATCAGTTCTGCTCCATTTGCATCTTGGAGTTCATTGTCCAATTCCAGCTTTAGCCCATCAAGTCCCATCCTTCTTGTTTTTCTCTCTTCAGCCCACGTTGTTTGTGCTCTTGGGCCTGAGATTTGGATCATTTGTCCTTGGTCCCCAGGTGGAGAAGGAATTGTTTTGTCTCCCTACTCTGTGCAGAGAGCTCACCATCCTCTAATATGAAGCTCAGACCCACACACTAAAGCAGCACAGAATCTGGAAAATATGAAAGCTAAAACCTGAGGCATCATTTCCATTTATCCTCTGCTGCCTTTTACCCAGACTTGGTTCTGCTGCCACAGCACAAGTCACTCCTCTGTGGCTCCTCCTTCTCACATCCACCCACCACGGAGATCAAACCTTGCCCAGAGCAAACACCTTGATGCTGTAAACCAAAGCCTCCCAAAACTGTCCCAGCAGAGGCCTGTGGCAAACGAGTCCAACAGGACAGGCAGCTGACCAGGCTTTAATGAGGCTTCTGTGCACAAAGAAGGAATTGCTGAAATGAAAACTTCTAATGGTAAAAGCATTCCTACTCCTGAGTCACTTTGAAAGGGAGAGCTGGGGAAGGCTTTCCCTCTTATCTGAGGGTGCTTAATAACAGCTTGGGGCTATTAGATGAGGAGGATTTCTAAACCTTAGCTGCTCTTTGCCAGTGTTGCAATTCTCTTTTGCAAGCTGGCAAGATTGTTTTGCAATGGCTTCCTCAGCCAGGTATCAGGATCATCTTTCATTTAAACAAAATAATAGGCTTCTAGTCAGGCTGAACACAAAATCCCAAGCAGAACAGGCTCAAAAGACAAGAGCCAAATGGAAATCTTGTGTTATCAGTTTCCCAAAAATATAATGAGTTTTAAATTTATTTTTCCCCCCTCTGGTTCACAGTTCTCAGTTGCTTGGATAGGCAACTCTGCTCTGTTATTTAGCCCATTAATTTACTTTTGGCCCTCATTGAAAGCAGAAAAACCCAAGCTGGATGGTTTCACATGTCCCCACCACCCACACCACAAGGCCACAAAGCTGATGGCCCCACCCTGAGCTTCTGCCTCCATCCCACCCTGACCCACCCAGGAGGGATCAGCTCCTGTGTAAAGCACCAAAACCTGCAGGGATCTGCCCTGGACTGAGGGTCTGGCCTCAACAAAACCTCACACCCAGCTCCCACAGGCTCTTTGGGAGCAATCCCCCTGGCCTGTGTGATTTATGGTGACCATCAGGGTGATCAGAATGATTTATTTGTCCTCCCAAGCACATTTTACACATGCCAGGTGCTGAGCACAAAGAGAACAAACCAGAAAACAAAAGACAACTTGAAAGGCAATTAAAACCTCGAGTTTGAAGTGTGAGAGGAGGTTCTGTGACATCCTTTGACATCTGCCTCGAGAAGGAAGGAGCCCCATCCCCACCTTCCCATCCAGGGCACAGAAGGTGCCACAAGGTTTGGAGAAGTTGTTTGTCATTCTGGGAGGCAGCAGAAACCACCAAGTTTGGCAGCATCCAAAACTCCCCACCACAGCCTGAGAAGCAGCAGCACCTTTCCTTGGAGAAAAGTCACAGGAGCAGCACTTGGAGAAAAGATACCAAAAAAAAAAGTATTAAAAAACCGGAAAAATGTAGCAAGTGAACATAGAACATTGCAAAGTAGAAAACAGATACACAACTCATTGAATTTGGCTCCATTTCACACAACAGACTGCTCAATGGCAGATGTCAAGTGTATTTATGGTGTGGGAACATTTCCAGCTACTTCCTGGGGTCTTGGTAAGATCTCTGTGATTTGCCTGAGAGAAACTGTTGCCTGGTTAGAGATGAAAAGTTTTTTTCATATTTACAGCTCCAGTTTCCACCTTCCATAAACTGTTCTGTGCTGTCAGAAGGCAACACTCAAAATCCTGCTGTGCCACAAGCATAATTTCCTCCCCCTTCCTCTGTTTTCAAGGGAAACATTTCTTTTGTAAAAAAATTGAATTACAATTGAATTAAACTAATAGCAAACTCACATTAAATTAATTGGATTATTTGGCAACAAAGTCAGGAAGAAAAATGGGACATACCAAATGGAAATATTGGAATATTCCTCTGGAATATGCCAAAATGGAAAATACCAAAACAGATTTTCCTTGGTATTTACAAGGAAAATTTTTTGACATTCCATCTGAAAACCAAGCTCTGTTTCAAAAGATACTCATGTTTAATAATTAAAAAGAGGAAACAGAACAAATCAAATACAGCATGCTGAGACAAAAAAAATGTTTTCCTGACCCACCCCCTGAAAAACCAGAAAGCCAAAAAACCCAAACCAACAAAAACCAAAAAACAAACCCTTAAAAAGACATATTTAAGTTTTCCTGCAGGAAACTAATTAAGATAAACTCAGAATGAATTTTATCTTGGGAAGAGGGTGGACCCATGAAATAAAAAGTCAATAGTTTGCACAGACCCCGTCTCCAATATTTGCTATAAGGGGAGTTGGTTTTGCTGGTGAAGTTTTGATAAGCTACAAATTGGTAGAAAATAAACAAACAAGGCAGAGATGGACCCTGCTCACACAAACCCCATAGGAAAATTCAACCATGACCTCACCAGGCACCAGACAGAGGAAGCAGAGATGGTGTCAGGGCAGTGGCACAGGGACACAAATAAAATCCTTCATGGGAGGAAAAGATCTTCCACATTCCTCAGCTCAAAACTGCAGTTCTGGCTGTGGTGGCTCTGGAATCTGGAGTGGAGCTGAATGCAGGGAAAAGCTTTCCCTGCTGTCTCAGAGCTGCTGGCAGGGCTGTGGCAGGTCAGGGATGGGGTCAGGTTGCTCAGAGTGACTGATTTCACCTCTGCAAGCCCAGGCTGCCAGGCCACCCCACCCACCTTGGGGCTGGCAGTTCACAGAATCACAGAATCACAGAATTCACACAATCACAGAGTTACTGGGTTGGAAGAGACCTTCAAGATCATCGAGTCCAACCCAGCCCCAACAGCTCAGCTAAACCCTGGCACCCAGTGCCACATCCAGGCTTTGTTAAACACACCCAGGGATGGTGACTCCAGCACCTCCCTGGGCAGAACATTCCAGAACTGATCACTCTTTCTGTGAAAAACTTTTTCCTAATATCCAGCCTGTATTTCCCTTGGTGCAGCTTGAGGCTATGTGCTCTGGTTCTGTCAGTTCCTGGAGACAGAGTCCAAGCCCAGCTGGGCACAGGCACCTTTCAGGGATTGCAGAGAGTGATAAATTCATTGTCGTACAACAGCACGGAAGCCCCAAATCTCACTCTTTCAAACTGCAATTCTTTATTACTCACTGTCAAAACTACCCTGGGCCAGCTACAATTCCTCCCCCCACCTGCTCCCCGTTTCCAGTTCTGCCTGGAAAACACCAGGCAAACTCAGCCCGGGGCACAAGTGCCACCCTTTTGTCTGTGCCGGAGCAGAGCGGGAGGTGCCGGCACCAGGTGGGCTCGGCAGGTTCAGGAGGTGCTCGCTGCTCCCCAAACCTGCCATGGTTGGATGTGAACACAAAGTGCTACCCCCACGCACTCCACCCAGGGATTTTTTCCCCCCTCAGGCTCAGAAAAATGATGAGGGTGAAGCAAATGGGGGTCTCCCGGGGCCAATTAGCAGAGATTTGGGCAGCATCCAGACACTGCTGGAGGTCTCTGGAAAGCCGTGAATTTCCAGCTGTCCCCGCACCATTCATCTCCCAACGCACGCAGTGGGCACAGGCGGGGCTGGACCCAAAATCAGAGTTTTGTTCATCCAGACAGCTCGGGCACCAGCCACGGCAAGGCGCGTTGAGCGTTTGCATCCCAATAAAGCCCGAGCAGCACAGACCGCCCCGCATCGCGGCTGGAATGCAAACAAGGTGATGCCGACCCGCAGGGACAAAGATCCGCAGGAACCTTGTCACCTGCGCCAGGGGTGGCACCAGCCTTATCGCCTGCCCGGGATGCGCTTTGCATTTCTTTGCCTATGCAAACCAGAGGAGGAGGTGATGAGGGTTGTGATAAACGAGTATTGAAATAGTTGGCTCTCATAATTAAAGGGTAAATATTATGTGTATGTTAAGAGAAGTTTTATAGATATGTTTTTCCTTTTTTTTGCGTTGTTCTCACGGGGAAGCTGGGGCATTTGGGAGGGTCGGCTCGTTACTATGGCAACATTTGTTTTCTAATCAAGATATCAGGAAGTGATCACCACTGGACACTGAAGAAGGAGGCGATGGACAGAACTTTGGGAGGGGCTGAAGGGTTAAAAGTTGGAACATCCATTGTGTGGATGAGCACATGGTGGAGAACACTTTGCTCTTGGTGCTGTGTTCCATTTTCTCTATTCAGTTTTTGTGGATATTTTTGATAAGGTTTTAATAAACTTTTTACCATTCTGAAAGTGGGCAGCATTTCTCACAGGGTGAACTGGCTCTTCCTGCCAGGAGGAGGCCCCTGCAGCAGGGAGCAGGGTAAAGAGGAGAAATCTGGTTTTGCTGGAGCTCTGGATTGGTGAGCAGCACTCCAGACCCACCTGCTTCTGGAATGGGAGGAATACACTCACATCAAATATGAACAATTGTAAAGAACAACCAGGTTGTGCCTCTGGGAAGTCTGATGATGCCCCATGTGCTGCTCAAAACCTCCCTGGAAAACTAGACACTATTTTTTTCCTCTGTTTTTCCACTTCCAGGGATGCTCAAGTGCTCCTTGTAACTCCAGAGCAGCAAATTTTTCAGCAGGAGCATGATGTTTTAAAGGTGATGCCATGTTTTCATGAGGCCAGGAGGGAAACATTTCGGCCACGACCGCGAATTTGCTGTCTAGACACATATTTGACAAAAAAGGGGACACTTTAACACAACCCTTACAGAGTATTGAGCACAACTACTCAAAGACTCTTTTAAGCCTCGCTCCCCCAAAGCCTTTCTGCCCACAAGCAAGCTTCAGCCAAAGTATACAAATTTCAGGGGCACCCAAAATCCTGCCCTCATGCCAGGCACTGCCCCACGCATCCAGCAGGAATTAAGGGCTGGGTGTGAATACTGCAGTTAATAGAAACACTCCCAACTTCAGACAGCTTCAGACCCTGTTAGACAGAAGGAATATCTGAGTTTCCACACTGTAACCAGAGAAAACCTCCTGTGTGTTGGAGGGAAGCACTTCTCATGGAGCAGGAAAATGTGACTACTTGCAGCAGTCACATCAGCCTAGAGTGCAACTTGGTGTGCAAAGAATTTGCTGGAAACATCAACTTTGGCTGTTTAAGGGCATCTCTGCTGCCCCTTTGATTTCTGCTTGCATGTGATGCCTTGTGAAGGCTGACCTAGAACAGAGACTAGACAGAGCTAAAGAATAAAGCAGGGATTTATTAAAAGGATTTCCTCCATGGATCCACCTTGGGCAGCACAAGAGCCCAGCCAGGGCTGCACCCAAGATGAACCAAAATGGGCACAAAATGGACACCGGGCACGGCTCTGGCACTTTGATCAGTTCTGCTCCATTTGCATCTTGGAGTTCATTGTCCAGTTCCAGCTTCAGCCCATCAAGTCCCATCCTTCTTGTTTTTCTCTCTTCAGTCCACATTGTTTGTGCTCTTGGGCCTGAGGTTTGGATCATTTGTCCTGGACACCAGGCACGGGCTCTGTCACTTTGATCAGTTCTGCTCCATTTGCATCTTGGAGTTCATTGTCCAATTCCAGCTTCAGCCCACCAAGTCCCATCCTTCTTGTTTTTCTCTCTTCAGTCCACATTATTTGTGCTCTTGGGCCTGAGGTTTGGATCATTTGTCCTTGGTCCCCAGCTGGAGAAGGAATTGTTTTGTCTCCCTGCTCTGTGCAGAGAGCTCACCATGCCCTGATATGAAGCCCAGACCCACAGGCTAAAGCAGCACAGAATCTGAAAAATACAAAAGCTGAAACTTAAGGCATCACATGGGGGCCACACAAGGTAGCAACGCTCTGTCAGCTGGAGGACCCTGCACAGATAAAGAGCTCCATGTGACAGAAGCAAACATGCCAAGCAGTGACAAACACTTCTTTCATTAAGGATGTGGTTCCAGTTGTCCTGCTGTGGGTGCAGGAGGATAATCCCATTATCAGTCATCTGCAAGAAACTGAATCACCACTCTGAGCATGGGCACAGGTGAGACAGGCACGGCAGGAGCAGAAGTTTAAAGCTGCCAGACAGGTCTGAGGGCTCTTGTCTCACTGATATAACCTGATCAAAGACACAGGGCATGGCTCCTGATGGCACAGGTCCTGAAGCACAGCTCTGCAGTTGTCTTTGCACTGACCCCAGGTTCAACAACAGAAGCCATCCCTCTGAGGATGGGACAGCTCCTCTGAGAAGCAGTAGAAATTCGGAGTTAAACCCCATCTCTAAAGAAATGCACATGCCAGTTAACTTTAACAGCAGAGCACCACAAACTTCAGCTCCAAAAACCTGCTGCAACTGTGTGCACAGGGTGCCTCTGAAGACACTGAAGTGTGCTCTGTGCCTTTCCTGACCTTTTTCCAATATATGCAAGGCCACATCACCCCAGAGACTACTCTTGGTGACCCCAAAATGATGTGGGCATTCACATTTTGGTGGGTCTGGTTTCCACACACCCCACACTGAGCAGCTCCTTCCCAGCACAGCACCACTCACCTGCAGCAGGAGACTGGGACAGAGATGGGCTGCCCTGGTCATGCTGGTATTGATACAAGCACTTCACATAAGGTTAAAAAAAATATCTTTTGTACCCTGACCAGAAATGAACCCCAAATGAACCCCAAATCCAGCATTCCTGCCCAGTTCCATCCTGGTATTGGTGTCACTTCTACCAAACTTCACAAATGTGCCATCAGGAAGGCAGAGAATAAAGTGAGTGTTGCTGTGAGGTGGGAAAGTGCCAACTTCCTGAACAGCAGCAGCTCCATGGCCCAAAAAGAAGGGAATGGGGACTCTTGGGTGGCTCTGAGAGCAGAGCACACGCAGAGCTGGGCCAGGGTAACAATCAGGTTAAGAAATGAGGTGATGCCATCACAAAACTTTCATTTCATTTCATTCCAGTAATCCAGCCAGTGTGGGTCATTGGCAGATGCACTCAAAGGGAATGGTGGATCCTGGACATGGTGGGGTAGAGCAGCCCAGCAAGGGGAATAGGTTTTAGGATCAAAAGGACATGTAGAAACACCTCCAGGATGGCTGAAAGTGCTTGTTTGTCTGTAAGAGAGCTCCTGCTGTCTCAAGCTGGCTGGAAGTTGTTCACCTTGGCTCCTTTAGCATCTCTCCATCCCATGGGATACATGGCATTTGAGCTTCTACAGACTGATTAAACAGACACCGTTAACATTTGTCATCAGGACACTTCAGATCACAGCACTGGAGGCCACACGTGGAGCAGACAGCAGTCCAAACACTAAGCTCATGGAGAACTGAGGAGAACTACAGGTTACTCCAATAAATAGCAGAAAACTGGGGGGAAAAACCTTAAAGACTAGACTTCTACCCAAAAACATAGTGGGTGCTAACTCCAGGAGCCTGTAAAATGTCTCAGCTGCAATATTTTCACTTGGAAAAAAAACCCTAAAAACCAGAAAGAATTATTTTGCTTTTCATCAAAATGTCAAAATTAGTGGTGAGACTGAAGCAAGTCGCTCTCTTCCCACCCAAGGCAGCAGTAAAAGTGCCACTCCTGAAGGGTTGCAGCCTCCTGAAGGGCTTCCTTGGCCCAGCACACCCATCACAGCCCCTTTACTGGGAAGCAGCAGAGGTCTGTGCTAACACCAGCCACCCCCTCGCACGCTGCCAGCTTGGGAAAGGAGTGACACTGTCACTTTAGGACAAAGCCAGGCACAGAAACGTGTCCCAGGAAGGCTCGTGGAGCAAAGTGTGAGTCCCAGGAGCTCCCGGCAGGTGGCTGAGGCTCCGCTGCCCCCGGCGGGCTCTGCTTTGCCAGAAGGAGCACGAAAGCCCCACTGAGGCTGCAGCAGCCCCAGCCCCCGGGGCTGGCACTAATGAAGCTGCCTGGCCCTCCTTCCCTTTCTTTCTCCTTTTCCCGGCTCGGAGCACCCCATCCCATCAGAGCGCACTTGAAAGAACAGGATACTTCCTTTGTACGGGGAAACAAATGAAGATTAATGTGTTAGTTGTAATTAATCTGCGATGACAGATTAGCAGAGCAGTGGCAGCGCCTCTTGCCGCTGCAGGAGCCACTGCTGATAGGACAGCTGGTGAGAGGGGACACCAAATTCAATTTGCTCCTCATTTGCATACATATGACAACCATCTGTGCTAATAGCACTGCAATGTCTCTATTAGGCTCTCTTCTAGTGTGCCAGCTCACCTAGACTCCAATTAGGCCTTTAAGTGAGAAAGCTTAAAGCATAAATATTTGCTGAGGGGAAGGCAAGAGGCTGCACAGCGCCTGCTCTTCATGCTGCAGCCTGAGCCCTGCTCAGCCCCTGCCCCAGGATGTTCTGCTGCCATTTAGCACTTGCTGAGATGCTCAACTCCATCAGCCCCCAGCCCCACGTTAAAATGCTTTGAGCCATGTGAGAAAACCCAAAAGAGCTGCAGAGGCTGGGTGAAGATCAGTCCCGCAGTGAGGAACAAGCCCTGGCCAGCACAGGTGCTTCTCTGCCCTGTATTTTCACCCAAATTTGGGACTCTGACTCAAGTGCTGCCCCAAGGGTGGAAGAGGCTGTTGGAAGCCGTGGGGGGGTCCTGGGGGGAGGTGACCCCTGCAGAGTCGTGCCCTGCCCAGGTTTCAGGTGACACCCCAGTCACCACATGCCCAGCTCCAGCCACCAGAGTGCCACGGGCATCTCCTCCAAGTGGCCCTTTATTTCTGTGTACACATTGCAAACGCCAGTCCCAGACTCTCCTGAAGCTAAGGAGTTCATTAACCACTTCATTAATGAGCTGGCTCACCTACCCAGTTCTTCCTATTCTTCCCACCCAAGGTGATTTTTACAATTTTGAGTTTACTTTTTGTTTTCCAGCCGTAATATCTCAACTCTCCAGAACTGAGAGTGTAAAACTAAGCCTAACACCAGACCTAACACTAGATGTTACTCTAAACATTAATCTAACTCTAAACATAATAGTAACACTCATGGTAACCTGAGGCCTAAACCTAAATTTATCCTTAACCTAACCACACCCATAAATGTCACATAATCCTAGCCCAAAACCTTCAATAACCCCAAAACGAACCATAACCCAAAACATAACCATAATCCATATCCTAAAACAAAACAGACCCAAACCTTAAACCTTGCAAAAGCATAGATATAAACATAACCAAAAAATCACCCTAAACTAACACCAACACTAACTCTATCCTGATTCATTGCAAGGGCCTAATGCTAAACTCAGACCTAAACCAATCCCAAATCCCAAAATTAACCCTAACTCAGAATGTCAGAAAACACAAATCCCAACACTAACCATAACCCCAAGCCCGACATAACCCTAAAAATAATCCTTAAACAACCCTAAACCAAACCATTACATAAACAATCTGAAACCCAAACCCACCCCCAACCCTATCCCAAACCTTAACCCTTCTATAAACCTAATCCTAACCCTCATTTAACCCTAACCATAACCCTAATCCTTGCATAAATGTAACCCTAACCCCCTAACCCTAACCTCCCATGGGCTGCCTCTCCTCTGCACGTGAAACCCTGGGGCTGTGTTCTTTCCTTCCTGTGGAGAGGAACTCTCATTCTCCTCCAGGAGCCCATGGCCAAAATTTTTATTGCACCTCCAAAATTCAATACCTCCAAGGACTTCTCCCAGACAAATCAGCCAGGACAGGCAGGTTTAGCTGGCCCTGACCCTCCCTGAGGTGTCTCTCATCTACACCTGGCACACCAGGGCCATGTGATTTCTTCCTGTGGCAAAGAACTGCCATTCTCATCCAGAAGCTCTTGGCTGAATTTGGGATTCTACCTCCAGAATTCAGTGCATGCAAGGATTACTCACAGATGAAAGCTGCTAGGACAGGTGAATCTGGCTGGCCTTGCCCTCTTCTGGGCCTTGAACACTGGGGCTTCATGCTTTTCTTCCTGTGGGAAGAACTGCCCTTCTCATCCAGAAGCCCATGGCCAGAATTTGCGTTGCACCTCCAAATCTCAGCACATCCAAGGATTTCTCCCAGACAAAAGCAGCTAGCAGAGACAGGCCTGACTGGCTTTGACCTCCCCTGGCCACCTCCCATCTGCACCTGGAACACTGGGGTTACAGCATTTCTTTCTTGTGGAAATCTCATTTTCATTTTTCAGAGACCATGACTTGACATGACTTTCCTACCTCTTCCTTCCCTGTCCTTGCCTTGCTATTACCACCCTGCCGTTGATTTGCCTTGCCTTCCCATCCCTGGGCTCACCTTCCTCTGCCCTGCTTTTCCTAAAACCTCTGGGCTTTCTCTTGCCTGTCAGTCTATTGCCATTCCTACCAAACCTTGCTTTTCCTTGCCATTCCTTTCCACCCCCTACCTGGTCTTGCCTTTGCTTTTATACCCAGCCCTCACCTTTACCTGCCTGCTTCTCTCCTCCCTCACCTTGCCTTGCCCTCCTGCCTGCTTCTCCTCACTCTGCCTTGCCTGTCTCTCAATTGCCTCACCTTGCAAAGCCCCCTTGTCTTCCCTGCCCTGCCTACCCATCCCCTTCCTTTGTGCTGCCCTTCAAACACATCCCCTGCCTTCACCTGCCTGCTCCTTTCTTCCCTTGCCTTGCCTCACCTTTCTGACCTCTCTGTGTCCTTGCCTTGCCTTACCTGCCTGTCCCTTGCCTTGCAGGGCCTTGTGTACCCATTCCCTGCCTTGACTTGCCCAGCCCTTTCTTCCCTGGCCTTTCCTTGCCTCCCCATTCCTGCCCCTGCCTGGCCTTCCAGGGCAGGTAATGCCCAGTGACAGCGTTCTGGCACCTTTTTATGGCATCAATCCCCAGATGTTTTCTGTTTTGGAGGAGGGAATCCTATTTCTTTTGAGATGGGCTTATAGTTCCTCTCTTCAGCAAAGAAACCAGTTTTGAAGGGCTGGGAACACAAACCCTGTGAGGAATGAGTGAGAGAGCTGGGGGTGCTCAGCCTGGAGAAAAGGAGACTCAGGGGTGCCCTCAGCACTCTCTACAATCCCTGAAAGGTGCCTGTGCCCAGCCGGGCTTGGACTCTGTCTCCAGGAACTGAAAGAACCAGAGCACACAGCCTCAAGCTGCACCCAGGGGAATACAGGCTGGATGTTAGGGAGAAGTTTTTCAAAGAAAGAGTGATCAATTCTGGAATGTTCTGCCCAGGGAGGTGGTGGAGTCAGCATCCCTGGGTGTGTTTAACAAAGCCTGGATGTGGCACTGGGTGCCAGGGTTTAGCTGAGGTGTTGGGGCTGGGTTGGACTTGATGATCTTAAAGGTCTCTTCCAACCCAGTGATTCTGTGATTCTGTGAATTCTGTGATTCTGTGATTCCACACATTGGGTGGTCCTTGGTGAATTTAATTGCTTTTCCTAGCAGGCAGTTCTGTGGGCTAGACCTGTTGAACTGTTATGGTGGGAATGCAAACTCCAGGCTGTGGAGCTTTTAGTCCTGGTACCTTTGGAGTGTGAGCAGTGCCTGGTGCTGTTCTGTTTGCATCCTGACTCCGTGAGACTGAAGGATTGCGACAGGACACGGTGCTGAGAAGGAAAATGAAGGCACCAGGGCAGTTTGATGGGTGCAGTGGAGGCTGCAGGCAGCAAGAGCTCTCCCAGCCGGCACTTTGGTGAGCTCCGTTTTTGCCGGATGTTTTCGAGTTTTTCGGACTCTGCCAGAGTGAAAAGACTCCTTAGCGCAAAGGAATTCACGCTGTGTCACACCCTTTGGGCGTGTTGCAAACAAGAGTTTGTACTTAGCAGGGGAAGGTCGGGGAAAACTTTCTGTCCTGACACAGGTTATTGGAGAGCAGGGACGTTCCCAGCTTGGCTCTGCCCTGGGGCTGGTTTCGTTTATTCCGGGCTGGCTGCGTTTGTTCTTTGGCGAGTCAGCAGCGCTATCGTGTGGTGGTTTTGGTGAGCTCTGACAGTGCCCAGGAAAAAGCCAAGAGCTTTTCTGTCCCGGCACAGCTCTGTGCACACCTTCAGTCTCAGTCTGCATTTTCAGTCTCACGGAGTTGTAATAAACGGGTATGGTTCGTGCTAATCAAATTGTAACTGTAGCAATATTTTAGAAAATAATCGTTATAAAGTAATAAAGGAAAAAGTGCAAGTGATCAGTGATACAAGGCAGATGGGCCCCTTTGGCAGATGTTGCATGAGAAATAGGATGCAGGATGTAGCTCTTAGATAAGCAAGATCCCAAAACAGAAGCAACCTTGAGATGGACGAAATTGGGATGATTCCCAGTATCTATGAAATAATAAGGCTTATTTTTGGAATATAAGGCTGGCTGCTATACCGCAAGACTTGGTGCACATGTGCAGCCTGTGGGGTTGCTAAAAGGACAATGAAGATGATGAGGGGCCTTGAAGATGATGAGAGCCAAGACGACCCCCTGGCAACAAGTGGAGCATGCACTGTCCAGTTTAGTGCTGTAAACATCAAGAATTGGAAACAGGAGGATGTAGTTATGGTATTTTATAAGTTTTTTGAGTACAAACTTGCTGATTTTTTTTTTAATGAAGAAGTTTACTTGTAAGTACAGAATTTGATAAACATATCTTTGAGTTGTGTGTTTTAAAGATGGGTAGTGTTTGGTTACTCTGTTTTTCACATGGGGGATGAGAACTTTTTTTTAGTGGAAGCTTTGAGCTGTAAAGAGGGCTTTGGACCCTCTAAAAGGGACTTTAGGTCTTCAAACTGGGTCTGTGAGAACTAAAAATGGGCCTTTGGAAATGAAAATGAGGGTCTTGAAGTTAGGTTTTGTGCCCTCAAAGGATGCTTCACTGCCACAACCAATCCTGAAAAGGGATCTTTAGGGGCTTTAAAAGCCTGGAAGAAGCTGGGAGGAGTGGAACAGAAAGCCCCAGCACTCCAAATGTGCCAACCTAAACTGTGACCAGGCTCACTTACAGACCTCAGCAGCCTTTGACTCCTCTGGCTGCTGGAGCCCCTGGAAGAGGCAGGAGCTGTGCTGGCAGACAAACAGCCCTTTGTCCACAGCACCTGGTCCAGTGACCTTCACCTGTGAGAGGTGCCCAGGCTGGGACAGCCAGGGGGTTCTGTGGCCTCAAAGGGACACGGCCCCATGTGGCCTCATGTCACAAAGGGGCAGAGATATGGCACTGATGCAGCAATTGTGATCTCATGTGCCCAGTGTGGGGCATTGGGGCACCCTGAGGAGTGAGCCACTGAAAGCCAGCTGGGCTGAGCTGGCCTCCAGGATATCTAGGCTCCTTCCATTGCAGGCCTGCCTCTTTCCAAGCATTCTTCATCTTTGGCAACAGCTACAAGCACCACCAAAACTTTTTTTAATAGCTGAAGGTGCTTTGTGAGTTATGTTTGAGGTTTCTAAATAATTTTGTTGAGCTACAGTTATTTCCTTTCCCTTCAAGTGATGGGATTGGTGCTGAGCTGATCTTTTTGGAGGAGATCTTTCTGGAGCTTTGTCACCCAAAGATTTCCCCTCTGTTCCCGAGAGGAGCGATGGCTGCAAGGTGGAACAGCTCCTGTGAGTCCTGGAAATGCAAGACTCTGGAGGGAAAGGAAGGTGGCCTGAGGCCCAGAAATCAGCGTGGGTTTGTTGGACTTTTGGCAGAGTACACAGGGGAACAGACAGTTTTCCAAAACTGCTTCCCTACCAGTAGATGTCAGCAGGGTGTTGGGCTTTCCCCAGTGTTTCTCAGCTGGTGCCTGGAGCTGTTGTCCTTGCTGCTCCTGCATACAACTCAATATTTGAATATGGTTCTAAGTAACAAAATTGTCTCATCTCTTTTCAATCGTCGTTTCCCTGCAGACAGTGCCGAGGGAATGGCTCTGCCACAAAGGACTTTTCCCCCAGAGAAGATTTGCATGGACTGGCAGCAAAGACAGAGACCTGGAGCAGGCCTCTGCAACCTGGGCAGTACTTGCTACATCAATGTCATCCTGCAGTGCCTGACATACACACCCCCTCTGGCCAACTACCTGCTCTCTTACCAGCACAGCCAGTTGTGTGAGTGCTCTTAGGAACATCTCCTTGTAAACCTCTTGGGCACATCCCAAGGACTCCCAGAACCTGGAATCAGGTTTAGGAGAACAACAGCCCTTCTTTGTCAGCCCCATGATCTTATGTTCTTTGAGCATCAGCTAAAAGATGTTTGTCCTATCAAGGTGCACTCACCTTCAGCAGAACACCTCTTTCTAGCCCCAAGTTTCTACCCCTGCAAGTTGAACTGTCTTGGCTTATTGCACAGAACACTTCTGCCAGTTCAGCCTCCATCTGAAGTATGTTTTGTCTGCACTAAAATGTCCTGGGCTCGTTGGGACATTGGCAGTTTGGGAGTAAAGAAGTGGAGACTGTTCTTAGAACTTCAAGATCTCCATTAGCTTTCTCAAGAAACTGAGATGTTTTGCTACCCTGAGAAGCTTCTGTCCCTCCCTTCCTTGCTCCCTCCCTCCTTCCCTCTTCAGGTCAGCAGCAAGGCTTCTGCATGATGTGCACCATGGAAGCGCACGTCAGGAAGGTCCTGTGTTCCTCAGCCAGTGCCATCCTGCCTGGAGCTGTCCTCAGGGACCTCAAATGTAAGTTGTTTCAGGTGCTCCGACAGCTCTTCTTTATCTTCCCTTTTTCTAGGGGAGAGCTACTAAATTCTTTCTTAGTCATAGGAGAAGAGTTTGAATATGGCCGGCAGGAAAACGCCTACGAGTTCTTGCGCTGTACTCTCAAGGCCATGCACAGAGCTTGTCTGAGCGGACGGCGCCAGTAAGCACAAACACACTGCAAGTTTCCATCCTCCCAATCCCACTGGGCTCCTTGATGTGCTCCCATCAAGGAAAACCGACATCCAGACCTCTCAATGCTAAACCCTCGGAGGAGGTAACTCTCTGCCTTGCCCATTTATTTCCAGGTTGGACGTCTCTTCACAAGGAACTACCATCGTCTATCAAATATTTGGGGGCTTCATGAAATCTAGAGGTACATTTCCACAACTGCTGCTTTACCTGGCTTGTCTGTGCCCTTCTGTCTGCCTTTGACAAGCAGCTGGTCCTGTGATGAATGCTGTAGGAGAACCCATGAGCATCAACCAGCATAGTCAATTAACTTCACTCAGCATTTTGATTTTCCTTCCAGTCACGTGCTTGAGCTGCCAAGCAGTTGTCGATTCCTACAAGGCCTTCCTGGATGTCTCTTTGGATATCAGAGTAAGAGGTTTGCAACTGAGCTTCAAGACATCCCAAGGCCCCTGTAGCTTTCCAGACCCAAAGCACTTGTCTTAAAAACCTATACTGCAAGCACAAGGGAGCTTGGTGGTGAGTGGGAAGGGGAAAGCACAGTGTCCTCAGTGTCCTCCTGCAGAGGCCATGGCACTGGTCTCCCCGAGGTGCTGGACTAGCAATCATTACCCACTCTGCACCCTTCACATACTCTCTGCTCCTTCCCTTTCCCTTCTTCAATACCCATCTGGCTCCCAGGCTCAAAGGTAGGATCAGTTTTCACTGCTGATGCCCCTACATGCCACTGGTAGCTGAACTGAGTGGTGGCAACACAGAGGGAGCTCTCGGTGACTCTGGGAGCCCTTGGAACATGAGGATGTTCAGCATCCCACCCTCCCTCTGCTTCCTTCTGCGGTAATGCTGGGTCTCCTCAGCATCAGCTGCCTGGGTCTTCTGGTCAGCTCCTGGGCAGTGTCTGGGTGAGAGCATTTCCTGCAGGTCCTTTCTCTCTCCTCCAGGCAGCCTCATCCCTCACCACAGCTCTGGAGGACTGTGTGATGCCCAAGCAGCTGGATCAGAGGGAGTGCTTCAGATGTAGCAAGTAAGATGATTCCACACGACACAATAACACCAGATCCTGCCTGAGGGGCTGCATGGCACTGAACAGAAGTCATCTGCTCAAGGAGCTTTAATGCACAATAACAAGACACAACTTTTTTAATATGCCTCTGAAATAACCTTAAAATAGCGTAAGGATGTGTGAGACAGGGGAAAGGTCGCCTGGTTTCTTGGGGGAAGATCAGGTGCATTTCAGCACTTGGCTGTGTGCTTGGTTTCGAGGTGTAAGAAGAAAGCTGCTGCCTCCAAGAAGGTTACAGTCCATCGTGCACCCAGAATCCTCACGCTGTGTCTGGAAAGGGCTGACCAATGGACTGGCACAAAGATCAGCAAGGTGTGTGTGCAGGTGGAGTGCAACTTTCTCTTTCCAAAGCAGAAGATTCCCCAAAGCTCTGTCATGAGATGCTCCCCTCTGTCACGAGGAGAATTCCCATGAAAAGACGAGGCTGGACTCTGTTCTCAGCCAAAGGATCTCTGTCAGAGCAGTTTCCTGCCACCCAAGCCATTACATGCTGAAGGCTGTTTAATGTGGTAGCTGAGGATCATTTCTGAGCCCTCTTGGTCCCTCTGTAGTTTGTGGAGTATCCTGAGTACCTGAATCTTCGGCCATACATGTCTGACACAGCTGGAGATCCCCTCCTCTGCTCCTTATATGCCATCGTGGTTCACAGTGGGGACACCTGTCTTGAAGGACACTTTTTGTGCTACACAAAGGTAAAGACCAACTTCCCTCCTGACAGGGACACGTGTGTTGGCAAAGACAAACTCTCCCAGCAGTGTTACTGGCAGCCAAGGTTCTGGGGGAGAAGGTCTCCTTCAGGGCTGGATTGGATTTGGTTCTGTACTCCTGGCTTGGCAGTTTTCTGCCTTTGGTGTTGTGGAGAAACCCTGCAGCTCCTCTCCAGAACTGGACACCTTTCTTTGCAGGCCAGCAATGGGCTGTGGTACAAGATGGACGATGAGTCTGTGGATAATTGTGACATCCACACAGTTCTAGGGCAGCAAGCCTACTTGCTGTTTTATGCCAGGTAATAACCGGGATCATGTGGTCAGAAAACATTTCCTCATCCTGGCTTAGCTGTTTCTCATCATCCTGAGTGTTTCTGCCATAGGAGACAATTCCTTCCTGCAGCCTTCAATGCTGTCACTTCTGAACTATCCCACTCCAGTCCTCCTCTTTCCCTGCTGGGCTTTAGGGTGCTGCCCTGTGTAAACTGCTCCTTGAAGCTGGCTCATGTAGAAAAGAGGACTTAAAGGGAGCCCCTAAGAAAGATGGGGAGGGACTCCTTGTCAGGGAGTGTAGTGATGGGGCAAGGGAAAATTATTTTAAAGTGAAAGATGGAAGATTTAGTTTAGATATTGGGCAGAAATTCTTCCCTGTGAGGCTGGTGAGGTCCTGGCACAGGATGTCCAGAGAAGCTGTGGCTGCCCCTGGATCCCTGGAAGTGTCCAACGCCAGGTTGGACAGGTCTAGGAGGAATCTGGAACAGTGGAAGGTGTCCCTGCCATGGCATGGGGGTTGGAATAAATTTCTTCCATCCAGATTCTAGGATTCTGTGAAGTGGAGGCCATAGGGGGTAAAAAGATGAGGACTCGCTCTGACAGAGGCAGACCTAGTGGGAAGATCCCAGTTAAACTTCCCACTGGTGACCTTGGTGAAGTCTTCTTTCTGTTGCTCCAAGAAAATAACTGAATCCTAGAGAAGTCTACAAGGAGTAATTGAAGCAGAGATAACTCTTTTTTCCTCCAGGTGCTCGGATTTGAAAACGAGAGAAACGACGGCTTCCTCACCAGCACCACCATGTGCCCATTCCATGCTCAGTCAGGGAGGGGCCAGCCAGCAGCAGGCAGGTTCTGCACCCCCCCAGAGTGTGCCTGGCAGGGTTAAGGTGATGCACAGCCAGAGGAGCCATGCCAGGGAGAGAGCCCGCAGCAGATCCCCACAGTGGCGCAATGATCTCTGCAGCTGGATCGTGAACACCACCAACTATAGCAATTTAGCAGCAAGGAGGAGGAAGAGAAGCAGTCCTTTAAGCCTTGACCATGCTCCCAGGAATGCCACAGCTCCAGGGCCCTCCCACAGGATCTGCCAGCAGGCATCTGTGCCAAGGCTTGCTTGGGTGCAAACCTCATCAGTACAGAGAGAGCTGGGCAGATCCTCATGGCAGGACTCCGGGCTCTGGAGCCAGGTTGTGGAGATCACGAACTCTTACCTGTCAGTGTGGAGGTCTGAGCATCCCAGAGATGCATGTCAGACAAACACAGCCTGGATGATGCAGCAGCACAGCATCTGAAACCAACAAAACCCCACCTGTTCAGAATCAACAGGCAGAAAAGCCAAAGCCAGAATTAAAACCCCTTGTTGGCCTGTGGAGGACCAGATCTAAGTATGTTTTGTCTCAAACATTCTAAATATTAGACTAGGAGAGGTCACTGAAGGAGACAGTCCTGCAGAGGTGGGGCAGCACTGTGCTGAGCCAGATTCCTGCTCTGCTTTGATTCTCATGCTCACTTCCCAGAAGAGGGCCAAAAGAGCTGGCTGTGCATGCATGAAGAAAACAGCTCAAAAATTTTAGTCTGTGTCAGAGATAGGCACCAAGTTAACCATAAAAGGAAGCCCGCTGCCCCCCTTGGCTCTTTTTCCTCTTTCTCCCTGGCATTTCTTGTCTTGCAATCCCTGTTCCAGACCATCCACACTAGAACCAACATGGGATCTATGGGCTGGTGATAAGCTTTGCTCTTTCTCTCCCTTTTCTGTCCTTATTACTCTCCTCCCTTGCTTTGTCTGGGCAAAGCATGGCAATGATATTCTACCCCATGCTCCATCCAGAGGTTTGTTGTGGGAGTGAGGAGCTTGTGGAAGTGTGTTGTGGCTTGTTAGCCAGCACTTCTGAGGAGCTTGTGGTGGGAACTGAGAAATTACTGAAGCCTACTATAGGAAATAAAGGGCTTGTCAGCCACCACTCACAGAAGCTTAATGTAGAATTTAAGGGTTTGTTAGCCAACATCTTTTGGGCCTAACTCTTTGGCTGGTTGCCAGAGTTATGGCATCAATAAAACATAAAGAATTCCCTGACACATCATCCAGTGCCTTTGTTGAGCTGATGACAATTTACAGTGAACATCATGCCTCCGACTTGTGGCACGCTCTTGTATGAATAATTTTCAGGGTGTTTCCTTCTTCATGGGTTTTGAGGCAGCTGGTGGAAATACCCACAGTGTGATGTTTGTGTGATGGGCCTTTGAAAGCTGTGTGCTTGCAGGTGCCCATCCAGCAATCTGTTGCTTTTAAATCTGGGGTTTAAGTCATTGGAAGGGACATGGGCTGGATGTGCCAGCAGTGACTGAAAAGGGCTGGAGGGCCAGGCCCTGAGGGTGTGTGGAGCCAGGAACAAACAGCACCTCCCAAGGGTCAGGAGCTGATCCTGTTTAATGTCTTCTTAACTGGATGCTGGGGCAGAGAGAATGCTCAGCAAGCTGGCAGAGGACACCAGGAGTGGTGCTCGGTGTGTCCCCCAAGGGTACTTGGGTCAGGGGACTCGTGCCACCAGAGCGGTGACAAGGGCACATTGTCAACCTGGGTGGGGGAGGAGCAGATGATCTGACTTCTGCAATGCCAGAGAGGAAGAAGAGGAGTACAGGAAGTACCAAAAGTGTCTCTAGTAGGGAGCAGCTTGCACAAAGAGCACTGACAGACTGCCCTGACTCTCCTCCAAGTGCTGCCTCTAATAAGGAAGCACTCAGAGAGTCATTGCAGAAACTTGCACAGCTCTGCCAGCTCATCCACAATGAGACTTGGACACAAAGAAGTCCCTTCAGAAGTTCCCTGCCCATCCAGGCCAGTTGTGACCCCTGACAGCTCGTCTTTCAGCACCCAGGGACAGCCTGCTGCCGTGCCTTCACCATTGCTTCCTTGAAGTACATCCATCCTTCCTGGACCCCGTTGTTTTTAAGGGCTGCTTCCCAAGGAACTTCCCAAATCAGCTTCTTGAAAAGGCCAAATCTGCCCTCCAGAAACCCAGTGTGGAAGTTTTGTTGGTGCCCCTCCCGGTTTCACTAATTAATGAGAATTCTGTTATTCCATGATCATCAACCTGGAGGTTATGATTCAAACAGTAAACTTGCCTTCAGAACCAAACCCTGTCTGAGGTGGCACTTTAATTTCTGTAGAGTGTGACCAAGCAAGAAAGAACAGGGGTTTGGTTGGGTTTTTTGTTGGTTTATTTTTTTTAACTGGGAAAAGAGCCAAATTGTCTGAAAAGAAGGCTTTGGAGAGGAAAAACCCCACTTGGAACTCACAAAAAGAGAAGTTGTGAACTGAAACATTCTTTGGACACTAAAAATGAGACTTTGTAGCCTAAAAGGAGCTGATTAGCAAGCCAGAAATAAGACCTTGGGAAGGAAACATGAGGTTTAGGACCATCCCAATGTGGATTTGTAGCCTAGGCAGGATTTCTGTCCAATAAATGAGGGTTTGGACCCAAAAGATGAAACTCTGTGCCCTAAAAAAAGCAACAGCTAATATAAGAGAGGTTGGGAGCACAAGAATTAGGATTTTGGCCCCAAAATGGAGGCTTTAGGCATGAAAAAAATTAATAAGTAAGAGGCTAAAAATGACCTTGTGGACCCCGCAATGGAAGTGAGCCTCTCTGACCCCAAGAAGTGAAGCTTTGGTGCTGACCAGAGGGCTTCAGGCACTTCAGTGGAAACTTTGAGTGCTAAAAGTGGGCTTTGGGCCCTCCAAAAGAAGCTCTTAAAAAGAGGGCTTGGGGCCCTAAAAATTGAGCTTTGAAAACAGAGAGTTTGAACCCTGAAGTTAGGTTTTGTGCCATCAAAGGATGCTTTATTGCCACAGTTTAAAGCTTCATCCCTTAAAAAGAGATTTGGGGCCCCTGGAGCCTCTCTTTCCCTCTGCCTCCCCCACCCAGGTGCCTCTGGAGTCTCTTTCTCCCTCTCACTGTGGGGGCAGCAGCCCCGTCCCCCCCTCCCCGGGGTGTTCTGGTCCCCTTAAGGGCCCCTGGCCAGCTCTGGCCCCATGCCCTGAGCCTGACAGGCGTTCCCAGCTGCTCCACCATGGAGGAGAGGTGAGTGCACCGGGATCCCTGGGGCTTCCCCCGCCGCTGGCACCCCCTGACCGCTCTGTTCCGCAGGGTGCCCTCGGTGGAAGCCTACGAGGCGGCCATGGTGCTGAGCGGGGTGGGGGACGCACTGGGCTACCGGGGAGCCCGCTGGGAATACTGCACCTCGGGCCCCCAGATCCACGCCGAGCTGGCCCAGCTGGGAGGGCTGGCAGCCATCAGCCTGGAGCCCCCAGAGTGGCCCGTCAGCGATGACACCGTCCTGCACCTCGCCACCGCCGAGGGGCTCGCCACAGGTGCGGGGACTCGGTGACACCCCAGTGACAGAAGGGAGGGGTCCCTGGGATTGGGGTCCCCATTGTGCCCCAGGCTGGCGCTGGAGGGGGTGTCCTCGCTGTGTCCCCTAAGGGGAGGGGGGTCTCTGTTTTGCTCCTTGGGCCCCTGGCCAGCACTGGCCCCATGCCCTGAGCGTGGGGGTGTCTGTGTGGTTGGTGTCTTGGAGTGTGGCTGGGTGTCCCCTTCCAGCCCTGGGATATGTCGGGAGGTCCCTATTACACCCTTGACTCAAACTGGAGCATTGCTGGGAGGAGCTTTGGGGGACCCTTGTCCAGCTCTGAAGAGGGCATTGGGGCATCTTCATTCCACTTCTCCCCACCTTTTAGGGGTTTCCAGGGAGGCCTAGGGGGATGTGTAACATTTCCTCTGCATGGGGGTGGCGTGGGGACTGTGAGTCTGTCCCTGTCTGTGTAGTTTTCCTCATTTTTGTGCCCTTTCCTCCCATACTGGGTGCTGGAGACACGGACATTTCCCCCTCCCACTCTGGGAACCTGGCAGGGTACCCCTTTCTCACTCAGTTTGGAGTGCTCAGGAGGATTTCCCATTTCTCCACGAAACTCATCCTGCTTCCCCTCCAATTCTGGGAGTCTGTGGGGCAGTGTTCCCTTTCCCCACATTTTTTGGGGTGGTGCAATGGGGGTTTTCTTCTCCCCTTTCAGTTTTGGGGGGTGCATGGGGCCTCTCCCTGCCAGCCTGGGTAACCTAGGTGGGTCTCCACACCTCTGCACAGGCCTGGAGGGGGAACCCCTCCTGCAGGAGCTGGCTCGCCGCTATGTGGCCGCCATGGGGGACATGGAGGGACGCAAGCCCGGACCCAGCAGCATCCTAGGTGAGCAGGGCCCCAGGATCCGGGGAGAGGCAGGGGGGCTCAGGGAGCCTCACGCCCCCGTGTCCCCCCAGGCACCTCCCAGCTGCGGCCAGGGGAGCCCCAGGGCTATCGCATCCCCTTCAACCCCCGCGGCACNCGTGAGGATGTTTGGGCTGGGGAAATGGGGGTGTCAGAGCTGGAGAGAAGGGGACATGAAGGGATGGGAGTAGAGTAAGAGGGACTTGAAGATGTCAGAGGGAGAGGAATGGGGACACAGAGTGGGGTGGGGACATGGCGTTGGTGGAGCTGCAGAGGACAAGGTCCAGGGCTTGGGGACATGTGGTGCTGGAGCTGGAAGGCTGGGGACAGAGAACATGGGGACAGCAACAGGGAAGAGGGACACAGGTAACAGAGCAGCCAAGAGTGGGGTGTGGAAGTGATGGGGCTAGGAGAATGGGCACAGCAGGGACAAGGACAGCAGGGACAAGGACAGCAGGGACAAGGGTAGTGGTATGGGAATGGGGACAAGGCTGGACATACAGGAGCAGGGCAGTGGGGACTGGTCTGATGCCAGTGCAGGTACCCACATGCCTGGGAGCTGCCGACGCTGATCCGGGTGAGCATCGAGAGCGGGCGCATGACCCACCACCACCCCACTGGTGAGTGCCAGGCTGGCAGGGGAGGGCTGGAGGGGACAGCAGAACCCCCCTGAAGCCCCTGTCCCCACAGGGTACCTTGGAGCACTGGCGGTGGCCCTCTTTGGGGCACTGGGGGCTCGGGGTGAACCCCCAGAGCGCTGGGGGGCTGAGCTGCTGCGGGTCCTGCCCCTGGCATGGGACTACGTGGAGGGCACCGGGGTGGCCGTGGAGGACAATGCTGCTGCCTGGCCATTCTTTGGGGAGGCGTGGCACCGGTGAGGGGGCACTGTGAGGGTTCTGGGGGGACATGGAGCACAGAGGGGCTGGGAAGGATACTGAGAAGGGCTCGGGTCTGTTAGTGTCACTGGGGCCAGCCAGGCTGTCTGACGGTCCTGGCAGCGCATCGCAGCAGTGTCACTGGTGCCACTGCTGACCCTGATGCCCAGTCCATCCACGGGGCTGGCAGTGCCCTTGCTGTCCCTGCTGCACTCAGTGTCCCTTGTGTGCCTGCCAGAGGTGCCATCCTCAGGGACAGTGACCTTTGTGTCCCTGGGGTTCCTGGGGCATTGAGTTTTCTTGGTGTTACTGGTATCCAGTGCCTTGCTACCCCCCAAGGTTTCCTGATTGTCCCCAGTGTCCCCACAGCTATCTGGGGTCACAGGGGCTGCTCGAAAGCCGCAGCCCAGTGACCCCCAGCGTCACTGCTTACCCTATTGTCTGGTGACCAATGTCCCCAGTGACCTCAATGTCCCGGTGTCTCTGCAGGTACCTGGACTCCCGTGGGCTCCTGGAAGGTCGTGGCCCGCCGCGGGTGCCATCCCTGCCATCCCCAGCTGAGAGGGACGCGGAGTACCTAGGCTGGGCACTGGACGGGTGGCCCGGCCGTAGCGGCCACGACGCACCCATGGTGGCCTTGGAGGCGGTGCTGGCAGCCGGCGGGAGCTGGGAGGAGCTGTGTGCCAGGGCGGTGCTGCACGGCGGGGACAATGACTCCACGGGGACCATCGCTGCCGGCTGCTGGGGGCTGCGGGGGGCGCTGGCGGCCGTGCCCCCGGGGCTGCACCGCCGCCTCGAGTACCGCGGGCGGCTCCGCGACGCTGCGCACCGGCTCCATGCGCTGGCCTGGGGCGCCTGTGAGAAATGAGGAACGCCGTGCTGGGCTCTCACAATGAAAGGAAAAACGTTACGTGTATGTTAAGAGAAGTTTGATAGATTTATAGATATGATTCCACCTTTTTTGGCGTTGTTCTCACGGGACGGCCGGGGCAGCAGGGGATTCGGGTGGGTCGGCTCGTTACTGTGGCAACACCCGATCTCCAATCCAGATGTCAGGAAGTGATCCCCACCTCTGGACAGCGAAGGAGGCGATGGACAGAACTTTGGTACGGGCCAAAGGGTTAAAAGGTGGAAAATCCATTGTGTGGATGAGCACATGGCGGGAAAAAATCCTTTGCTCCCGGCGTTGTATTATTTTCTCTACTCAGTTGTCAGTTGTATTTTTTGAAAAGGTTTTAATAAACCTTTTAAATTTTTGAAAGTGAGTATCATTTCTCACAGGGACGATGCGTGCCCCTCTGGCTCTGCTGTCACCTGCTGTCCCTCCCCACAGAAAGCTCCTGGGGGCTGCAGGGCACAGCAGAGACCAGCACGGGCTCACAGAGGGGCTTGGGGTTAACAGGCCTTGGGTGAAGCAGGGTGCTGGGCTCCAAGGCAAGCCCCGGGGCCACCACCACAGCCCCAGGGCCACCACACCAACTGTGTCCAGTTGGCCTTTTAGCGCTCCTCCACAGTAGAAAACATCTCCTCCCCAGTCACCCCGGGTCTGGATTTGTGCCCTGTGCCTCTCGTCCTGCCTATGCTCTGTGCATAATCTCAGTTCAGTCGAAGAAAGAACAGAGATAACTGCTTGGGAAACTCAGAATTCTAGACTGCCATTATGTGTTCCTGTAGCTGTTGTTTATAATAGCTACTGTTTGTAACAGTTTGTCCTTCAAGGAATGATATTCCCAATTTACCAATGAAGTGAGAGATGTTTCTCTGTATCCAATCATAATTCACTTTAGCGAACCATGTTATAAAAGGCGCGGGATTTGTATTAAATTCCCCTTTTTGCCCTGCTACCTTCTGAGAGTTGGAGTCTCTCTTTCTCACACCTGGCTCAATAGTGACAGTGCTCAAGGTCCAAAGTGTTACTCTTCAGATTCAGCCCCAAGATTTTCAAGTGCAAATCTTTATTTACATAATGCAATCCTCACAAGTAAGGAAAACAGCACTACTTGTAAATCACCCGGGCTGCAGGAACAGGGGCGCTTTTCCCAGCTTTCAACAGGGAATCCGGCGGGCAGGGAATGCAGGAGCAGCTCCCTGCCCCAGGCAGACCGTGCACACCCCCTTATTTCCTCAGCACAGGCCATGCAGGGCTGCTCCAGGCAGGAGCAGGGCTGTGGAATTGTGAATATATCCCAGCTTTCAGCAGGATATTAAGCTAATCCTGCACTGCATTCCCAGAGTGACTGATCCAAAGGCAGGGATGGTGTAAAAGAACATTAATTTTACCGGGGTGAGACCAACTTGAGAGCCAAAAATATCTTTGTGCTGCTTCTACTGCAGCATCCACTGAGGCACCACAGAGCTGTGGCTGCCCCTGGATCCCTGGAAGTGCCCAAGGCCAGGCTGGACACTTGGAAGAC
Organism: Dicaeum eximium; assembly: GCA_013396995.1. NCBI lineage: Eukaryota > Metazoa > Chordata > Aves > Passeriformes > Dicaeidae > Dicaeum > Dicaeum eximium. Next base: position 181,504 of record VWZP01000979.1, on the reverse strand, counting down.
CAATTTAAGGTCCAAACCGACATTTCCATGCTACAAAAACACATTTATACATCCCAAGGTTTATGTTTTTAAAGTTCAAAGGGTTCATTTAGACGGCCCACAGTGTCATTTTGAAGGCTCCACGCTGGATCTGGGGTGCTCACAATGCCCCATCAGTGTCACCCATGCACAGACAGACCCACGGACAGCCCTGCCCGACAGGGGCAGTGCAGGTGCCAGAGGTGTGCTGTATTTGTTCTCCTCCCCAGTATTTTGTGGGGCACAACCTCCTGCAACGTTCTGGGGGGGATCTGCAGCCTTGGGGCTGCCTCTTCCAATAATTTCAGGGGGAAACTCTGTAATTTGTGGGGGATCCTCCCAAATATTGGAGGAGTCCTGGGGCCTCTAGGGGCGTCCCCCAGACTCCCCCGTCTCGCACTGGTTAATAAAAACAGGTTCGGTTCAGTTGCTCCGCATCCTGTCGGTGCTCTCCTCCACTGCCTCCGGTTCTGCCGCCCCCCCATATCCAGCCCAGACCTTCTGCCGCAGGCCCAGTAACCCGCCCGGTTCCGCATCCCCGTCGGAGCGACCATGATCAATGGCGGGCGCGGCCGCTCAGGGGGCACGGGAAAGGGCGGGGCCTGCCACAGCGGGGCGTGGCTCCACCGCGGCCCAGAAATGAGCGACAGCTCCAGTAACCAATGGCACAGTGGAAGCGGGAGGCGGGCTTCGCCTGACAACCAATGGCAGCGGGCGGCTGGCGGGCAGCGCAGAGCGGCTAACGGCATGGAGATGACGGGCGGTGTGGCCAGCCAATGAGGCGCGGCTGGGCGGCGCGGGCAGCCAATGAGGCGCGGCGGGGCGGGCGCTCCGCGGCGCGGAGGACCCGGCGGGCGGTGAGCCTCCCCCGATGCGGCACGGCCGCTCCCGGTACCTGTCACCCGAGCGGAACCGCGGCCCGGGCACCCCCAGTTCCCGTCCCTCGGTACCCCCACAACGGCCCCCGGAGCCCTGCGATCCCCGCGGCTCCCCAGGCAGCACGCCCAAGCCCACGGCTCTCCCGTTGTTCCTCTGTATTCTCTCCACCCCTTCGAACTGCGCCCGCCCCCAGCGCAGCCCAAGTCAACAAAAGCTCCCGGGTCCTCTCCGGTCACCGCTCGGGGTGTGGGGTGCCCTTCTCACCCCGCCCAGCAATCCCGCTCTGCACTCAGCAGCCCAGAGCCCGCCGCAGCTGCCCCGTCCCGTGCCCCCCATCCCGAGGGTGCCCTGTCCGTGCTCCCGGGGTGCCCCTGTCCGCCACGGGTGCTCTCTGCCCGCAGAGCCCCTGGCGCCATGGCCGAGCCGCGCTACCTGCAGGCCGAGTGCGCTTTCCGGCCCGGGGCACACACGGTGCGGGTGACCCAGACCCGCACCACGCTGCGGGTGGAGGTGGAGGCTCACGGCACCAACGACCTGTGGAGGGGCGAGTTCGATGCCACCTGTGAGTGCCGGAGGGAGCCTGGGGGGTGAGGGCATCGCCCACGACTGTCACTGACTGAAATACCACCCCCCCTCCTCGCAGTCATCGAGGACCTGACCCGCAAAACCGGGAATTTCAAGCAGTTCGGCATTTTCTGCAGCATGCTGGAGTCGGCACTGACACAGGTGTGGCCGTGCTGCTCCCCCACACGGCGTTTTGGGGGTACCTGGGGTGGGGTGTGTGTCCCAGCGAGCCCTCCTGCTTCTCAAACTTTCCACAGAGTAGCGACTCCGTGAGCCTGGAGCTTCTCACCTTCGCCGACCTGGAGACCCTGCACAGCCGGAAAGTGGGGGCAATCACCCGACCTCCCCCTTCCACCTCTTCCCCCCTCAGCACCAAGCGCTACCTCATCCTCGTCTACTCTGTGGAGTTCGACAGGTGACAGGGGACACCGGGCAAGGGTCACAGGGGAGTGACTCCAGCCTCACGTCCTCACGTGCTCTCCTCCAGGATCCATTACCCGCTGCCACTGCCCTATGCGGGGCGCCCGGACCTGGTGGCGCTGGTGCGGGAGCTGCAGGAGCAGCTGGGGCAGCTCCGGGCCCGGCGCCTGGAGGAGACCCAGCACTTGCAGGATGCGTGAGTGGGGCCGGTGACATCCGGAAGGGTTTGGGGGTTCCTGTCTCACAGGATGAGGAAGGAACCCCCCAGAGCACCCCCTGCCATCTCCCCCCAGGCTGTGGCAGGCGCTGGAGGAGAAGCGGGCAGCGGAGACCCGGCACCAGCGCGAGTACCGGCAGCTGGCTGCAGAGGTGGGCTGGGAGGGGTGGGAGCTGCCCTGGGTAGGGACAGGGCGTGCCAGACACACAATGAGCCTTTTCCCCCCTTGCAGCTGGCCCAGGCAAAGGCGTCGGAGCAGAAGCTGCAGCTGCGGGTGAAGAACCTGACCGCTGAACTGGCCTCCTGCAGGAGGGGGTGAGGCGAGGGTGAACCCTGCAGGAGGACCCTCATGACCATGGGGTGTCCCCCTGTCCCCCCCTGATGGTACTGGTCCTCTTGGCAGCCGCCAGAAATCTGCCAGCCCGGCCCCACGTGCCCAGGAGCAACGCTCAGCATCCGTGGAGAGCCACAGGAGCAGCCGGGGCCGCCCCTCGCCAAAGTCCCTGTCGCCTGCAGGTGTGGACACTTGGGACACACACCTAGGAGTGGGGACAGGACACAGCTCACCCCCTCCTCACCCTGACCCCCTCCTCTGCCTTCCCCTGCCAGGCTCCCGTCCCCCACGCTTCGACCCCACGGCCTTTGTCAGGGCCCGGCAGCGCCGGCAGAAGGAAGCTGAGCTCAGAAAGTAAGCAGTGGTGACAGCTTGTCCCCATCCCTCCCTGGTACTTGGGGGTCTCTTCCCTCCTTCAGCCCCATGCTGCCCCTTACCACCATCCCCCTTGTGTGCAGCCAGCGCCGTGGAGTAGCTTCTGGCAGCACCAGCCCGGCGAGGAGCCACAGGCGCAGCTCGTCCGGTGAGTGGGGAGCATGAAGAGGGCTGGGGGTGCACCCACTGCGTGCTGGGGCTTCTTCCTCAACTTCCCCCATCCCCATTTGTCCCCGCAGCTGACAGCTCCCGGAGCTGGCGCCTGGGAGGGAGCCCTGGCAGCAAAGCCAATGAGCGCCCCGAGCCCGTGCCCTGCAGGTAATGCTGGGGTTGGGCAGGATGCTTGGGCACCCCTTCCAGCACCCTTTAACCCCCCAACTTGGGCAGGGACAGGAGAATGACCCGGACACGGAAACCCCTGAGCACCTCATCCTGCAATGGCCCCTCTATGGTGAGTGGCTGCCCCACCCATGGGGGTTCCCCCACCCCTCTTCATCCCAAAGCAGGGCGACCAGGAGGTCACTGGTGACCCCCAACCTCCCCCCCAGGTGCCTCGCCCAGCTGCCAGCCACAAGCTGCCAGTGTACAGGACTGGTGGCAAGCGCCCTGGTAAAGGTGAGGCCCTATCCAAGCCCCTACATGTTTGAGGGGTACCCCAATGCAGGCCTTTGTTCACCCTTTTTTCCTGCACTGGCTTCCACAGAGAACCGCTCCAAGGAGCCCTCAGCTGAGCTGGCTGAGATCGATGCCCGGCTGCAGGCTCTGCAGGAGTACATGGACAGCCTGAACACCCGCATGTGACCCCTCCTGGGACACACAGCCTCTCCCTGTGTCCTCAGGGGGTGACAGTGCTGGTGTGGCACAGGTGTCCCTCCAAATAAACCCTTGTTTGGCCACAGAGTCTGTCCTTCTTGGGATGGGGGTGGGGACGGTGTCCCCCAGGAGGAACACAGTGTTGGTGCTGGGGGCACCAGGGACATCACAAGAGGGTGACAATTCTGATGCTTGGGGACATGTGGGATACAGCCCAGGCCACCAATATTGTCCCCTGAGCTACCAGTGAACTCAAAGGCCACTGCAATGTGACACCAGCACCCATGTCACCCTACTCTGTCCCTCCACCCTAGGGTGTCCCCGCTCCTGCAGCACTACTGTCCTCACAGCACTGGCCAAGCTGCCCACTGTGGCTCTGACACCACCATGGCTTTATTCAGTTCCATGTCACATAAAACAGTGGCATCTGGGGACAATGGTGATGAGCCAGCAGCAGGCTGCACTTCAGGGATGGTGGCAGCTGGCAATGATGTCACCAGAGCGTGCAGGTCCCGGTCACCAGGCCGGCAGTCTCTGTGCCAGAGCCACTGTTCAGTGTCACTGTGGCTACACTGGTGATGATGCCACCGTGGTGAGATCTTCAGGATCAGCGTGGGGTGCTGCAAACATGACTCGATGCAACAACTCCACCCTCGGCAGGATGCTGCGCTGATGACCCCGCCGCGGCAGATGCCGTACAGGCGGTGCCGAGCACAGCGGCGCTGCCGGCAGCTGCCCGCAGATGTGTGCCACGCGTTGATGCCAGCCGCAGCGGGGATGGCGAGCGCGGTGCGGCTCAGAGCTGCCCGCGGATGTCGGGCAGGAGGTGACAGGCCGTGACGATGTCGATGGTGTCGGCCACGGCGCGCAGATCGCGGCGGGCCAGGCGCAGGCAGTGCGCGGCTGAAGCGGCCGTGACCTGCGCCCGGCCCAGGGCTCCCCCCAGCCCGCCCAGGCTGCGGGCCGCGCTGCCGTAGCTGTGCCGCAGGGCGCTGCCCACCGCGCCCCGCAGCCGCCCCGTGCCCTCCCGCAGCCGCTGCTGCAGCAGCGAGGGGCCGCCCCCCCACACGGCCGCCGGCTCCTCCGCCAGCACCGGCGGCGTCTTCGGCCTCTGCTCCTCCTCCTCCTCCTCCTCGTCCGTCTCGGAGGCTTCGCCCGGCACCTTCAGCCCGGCTCCGGGGGCCTCTCCTGCCGTCTCCACCAGCAGCTCTGGCTCCGAGTCGCTCTCGGAGGCTTCGCCGGGCACCACCCGGGGGGTGCGGGGGGCGGCCATAGCCTGGGGGGACACGGGGTGCGTCAGGAGGGCAGCACCGAGGGGCGGCGGCGAGCCGGGCTTAGCCCTGGGGATCCCTCCCCATCCCCCTGCGCTCAGACCCCTCTGACCCGCGCGGCCCCACAGCGAGCCCGGGGGCTCCGCAACCCCACAGACACGGGCACGGGGTCTCATCGATCCCGGGGGTTCCCACGGCCCGGCAGTGACCCCACAGCCCCACACCGGGATCCCCTCGATCCCGGGGGTTCCTCCAGCCCCACACCCCCACCCACAGCTACCCCACACCCCTACACCACCGGCCCCACAGCCCCCCACCCGGGTC
>VWZP01000979.1:94642-176193 GCA_013396995.1 Dicaeum eximium | reverse complement strand
TCCGCAGCCCGGTCCCGGCAGTGACCCCAGACCCCCAGCCCGGGTCCCCCATCCCCAGCCCGTGTCCCGGCAGTGACTCTATCCCCAGCCCGGGTTCCGGCAGTGACCCCAGACCCCCAGCCCGGGTCCCCCATCCCCAGCCCGTGTTCCGGCAGTGACCCCAGACCCCCAGTCTGTGTTCCCCACCCCCAGCCCGGGTCCCCCCTCCCGGGGCCGCTCCCACCTCCTGCCCGCCGCTCCGCGGGGCACATGACGCGCTGCCCACGTGACCGCCCGGAAGTGCCGCTCTCGGCATGGCGGGCCGGGCGCCGCTGCGGGTTTGGGTCAAGAGCTCGGGGGTGAGATCGCCCCGGGAACTCCCCGGACACGCAGGAGCCGAGCGGAGCTCACAGCTGTTAGAGGCCATTCAGCCCCCTGTGTAAGGAATCCCGCAGGGGCTTGAAGCGTGAGAAGAGCACAGGGATGGGATCTGGCGAGCCCAGCTGCCTTGGCACGGGGCTCACGGCGCTGAGGAGGCGACCCGGGCCAGCAGCGCCGCTTCACTGGGGACAGCCGCTGTGCGACCAGTCTGGTGGCCGCCTGCGACAGGAGAGACCGACCAGTGCCACCTGCCTACCTGGAGTGCTGTAGCTCCTTTGGCGTGGTCCCACATGGCATCCTCATCTCCAGACTGGCAGCCGGGGCAGGGCTCTGGGAGCCCACAGGGCTGGGGAAGGGGCCCTGGTGACTCCAGGGCACCGAGGCTGCAGAGATCTGCGGGGATCTGGGGCTTTGGGGGATGCTGTAGAGGCCCTTCACATCTATAAGGCCCCTTACATCATATAAGGATCAGAACTAGGACCGGGACCAGGATCCAGTCTAGGACTAGGACCAGGACCAGGGTGGTGAACATGTGTAGCACCAGGACTAGGACTGGGACAACAGCTGGGACCAGGACAGGATAACAGCAGGGACTGGGACAAGGACAACAGGGGCATCACAGTCAGGACCATGCTGGGGACCAGGACCAACCTGGTGAGCACATCCAGGCCCAGGGCTGGGACTGGGAACAAGACCAGAAGCAGAACCAGGCCCAGGAGGGGCACTAAATGCAGACCAGGAATGGCTGTGGACAGGCCCACTTGGAGAGACTTTCTGTGCTGGAAGGGCACGGCACTGGTGATGTGGCACCTGTGGGGCTCAGCCTGGTGCAGGCAGGTGTGGCACCACATCCCCCCAGCTGTGCTGCACGGGCTGGTGTGGCACCTGCACCCAGGGGCACCTCTCTGCCACCCAGCCCTGGGCTCCCAGGCACCCCAGATCCCACAGCAGCTTCACCTCCTGCAGCACCCTCAGCCCTGCCCCACAAAGAAAACACCAAAGAACATCCATCCCATGCTGTGTACAGCACTCTGGAACAATGGGAAATGTCAGCAGTGCAGATTTCTTTGTGAGTGCATGCTGATGCTCTCCAACAGCCACCTGGGCTGAGGACTACAAGGAAATAAGCTCTAGAGCTCCCATCAGGTTTCAGATTTGGACACACTCTGTTCAGCTCTGGCATCATCTGGGTCAGTTCCTGGAGCTCAGGATACAGAGATTTTCAGAGCCAGCTGAGGGAGGGAGAAAGCCTCACTCCTGTTCAAGTTTCTGTGTAGGTAATTTACCCTTTTTATGGGAGCTGCCCTCTAGAACAAGTTTTGAATACCTTGTTCCTCTGGTGTTCCCAACAGTGCTCTGAAGGTGGCAGTGCATAATACATTTCTCTGGTATTTCTGAGACTCAGATTGCTGTGCTTCAGAAGATTTGTAGCCAGCTGGGCTTGGGCTCTGTCTGCAGGCAGCACTGACAGAACCAGAGCACACAGCCTCAAGCTGCACCAAGGGAAATACAGGCTGGATGTTAGGAAGAAGTTTTTCACAGAAAGAGTGATCAATTCTGGAATGTTCTGCCCGGGGAGGTGGTGCAGTCACCATCCCTGGGTGTGTTTAACAAAGCCTGGATGTGGCACTGGGTGCCAGGGTTTAGCTGAGCTGTTGGGCTGGGTTGGACTCGATGATCTTGGAGGTCTCTTCCAGCCCAGTGATTGTGTGACTCTGTGGATAGCTCAGGTATGCAGATCACCCTGGGCAGGCTATATTTACTCTGGCAGTGCCTCTCTCACCAGGCCATACTTAGCCACTCTCATTCAGGGCAAGCAGCCTCAGCAAATCTGTGCTCTGTGAAAGTGCTAAAGGATCTGAATTAAACCCATAATGCAAAGGTTTACAAAGATACAATAGAATGCTCTGTCTGTATCTGGAGTCTTCATAGCCATGGTAGGTGACTGTATTTTCTCTATCTTTTAGAACAGAAAAGACTTCTACTGTGAGTTTTATCTGAAATTTGGATTAAAAGCTTTTTCTCTGTTTTCTAATAATAGCAATGTAATTAAAAGTTCAGTGTATATGTTTTGCCTCAGGGCATAATAGAATATACATACATTTATGCATATATATATTTTTTTATTATGGTCTTGCCAACATACAGTAATTTTGCATAAAGGAACCCTGATTTGTCTAGACCATACAAAAATGAGGAAAACAGACAAATAAACAATATTATCCTGTTTATTAAAAAGCATGATTACAGCATTGATTGGAAAATAACCTTCCTACTATTTCAAGTTGCTACTTTGGCATGCTGATCACTAGATATTCTGTATAAGAAAATGGTTTTTTAGATAGGAATAATTGAAAAATAATGAATGTGTGTTGTGATTACTGTACTCTCATGTGGTCTTTTGTTCCCCACAGCCATGGGTATCTTTTCTGTACTCGCTTTACCATTGCTTCTCTTAGGGATCAGTGGAATTATTTATATTTACCAGTCAGTCAGGTGGCTGCTGTCCAAGTCAGCAGTGCAGAACAAGGTGGTGGTGATCACGGATGCCATCTCTGGACTAGGCAAGGGTGAGTTGTCTCATTTCTTCTCTGGGGCAGAGAGCAGAAGTGACCCTCTGGGTGATAAACAGGCACACATTGCCTTGGATGTGTTCATAACTGGCTGGATGAAGCAGAAGTTAATAAATATATTTATAAACAAATCCTCTGATTTTTCAGTGCATATTTTTAGCCTTAGCCATGGGAACTGTTGGTGAACTAACTAGTAGGAGCTGCAGAGAGCTTTGTATTAATTTAATTCAGTAGAACGAGAGGTTTTATAAGAACGCTGAGTGTATTTTTAGCATGTTGCTACTGTAAGATCTCATTACAGGGACTGTCAGTGCAGGGTGGCTGCAGAAATAGGTGTCACCTTACCCTGTACATGTTCCTTTCCAGCCCTTAGAGACTTCAACACTTGCTGCTTCTTGTGTACAGCAGTGCTCACCCCTCTGTCCCTGTGTGCATCTCTTCCCCCTCTGTCACCCTGAATTCTCCTCCCGTGCTTCCAGCTGGGCTGCAGAGCTCTGTGCAGGGGACAAGGAAGGGTCATGCCTTGGAGAGGCCACCTGGAGCAGAGGCTAGTCAGAGTTAGAGAATAAAGTGGGTGTTTATTAAAGCCTTCAATAGATACACCCTGGGCAGTGCAAGAACCTCCCAGAGGCATATACAGAAAAATTTTTCTAACTCAATCTCATAATCTATTAATTGACATAGTTATTTTATTAATTACTTTTTTATTAAATCCCATTACTAAACGGTGGCATTGTGCTGTACCATTAACTATGCATTATCCCATTACATTAGATCTAATTTATTTCTCACCTATGTACTATCACAAGTACTATCACCAGCATCCCATTTCAAGCAAAATGAACAAAATCAATTTTCCACTATTGTAATTATCTTTTTTTAATGCATTTCTCTCCTAGAATGTTCTCGTGTGTTTCATGCAGGAGGAGCAAGGCTTGTGTTGTGTGGCAGGACATGGGAAAAGTTAGAAGCCTTGTATGATGCCTTAATTAGCGTGACAGACCCCACCATGGTAGGTGTTCACAGCCTGGGATAAACCTTGCTCAGGGACAGAATGTCATTTTAAATCCAGTATACAGATTTGTGTAACCTGTAGCAAAACAAACCATTCCTGCCTTCCACCTGTCCCCATGTATGTAGCTCATCTACCAAAGCACTAAACCCCAGCCTCTTGTCAGCAAAGGGATCTTCCCAGAAAATCCATGACTTGAAAGTCTCAGTTTATGTGAGAATGACAAAAGCACTTTGAGTATCAAAGTAAAGTCATTTAAAAGACAAGGAAATAGAAATAGGAATAGAAATAGGAATAAAAATAGAAATAGAAACAGGAATAGAAATAGAAATAATAGAAATAGGAATAGAAATAGAGTTTGTGTATAACAAGTACCATTGAAATGATTCTTTTGTTCACCAGACATATGCACCAAAGCTGATACTTCTGGATATCACAGACATCAGCTGCATTCAAGATGTAGCTAAGGAAATCCTGAACTGCTATGGCTGTGTGGATATTCTGATCAACAATGCAAGTATGAAGGTGAAAGGAGCAGTGCAGAGCATTTCACTGGAACTTGATAAAAAGATAATGGATGCCAACTATTTTGGACCTATAACATTAACCAAAGGTATTTTCTTTTTTTCTTTTTTTTTTTTTTTTTGCTGTTGCCACTTAAAGCACATTGACAATTAAATGGGTTAATGCTGCTACCAACTCTGCATGTGGAATTCAGGTGAAGTCTAGAAGACAGTTCCCAGCTATTGGATTTTATGATACTTTTGCTTGCAGTATTGAGACAATCTTCACTGAATTTGTGCTATTTACACTTCACCTCATGCTCCTTTTCACTAAACACACTCAGCTCTTTTACTTACGTGGCTCTTTCTTGTATTTCTCTTTTTGCAGCCATTCTTCCTAACATGATCTCAAGAAGAACTGGCCAAATTGTTCTAATTAATAGCATCCAAGGGAAAATAGGAATCCCATTTCGTGCAGCTTGTAAGTTACACATTGCAAAAACATACATTCTAATGCATAAGCTGTGAGGAGTCCATGACACTCATCAAAGGTTATTAAAAATGCTAATTGGCATCCAAATTTGGTATTGCTACAGTATTTGGCTGACATTTTTTTCAAATTGGAGCTCAATTAGAAATAGTTAAAATGCTACCTTTGAAATGTAACTGCTGCCTAGGGGACTTGAGAATAGGATGATAAAAAATGTGACAGCAAATGTTAAATATATAAATACATATTGTATAGTGAAAATCTATATCTGAGCTACACTTGTGCATATTGATAGAAACCTTCATGAAGAATGGTGTGTAAATATAAAATATGAGTAGATAAGAGCTACTGCTTTATGAAGCAATAATTTATTTAGGTGTGGGAGTTTAAAAGGAGATGTAGGAATTGCTTTCTGCTTGACTTTCCAGAAAATTTTTGAGGTCTTTCATCCAGAACTCTAAGGAATCGAGGCTGTTCTGAATTATGGTGGAAGGTCTTTGCATTAATAAAATACAAAATTAGTAGACAGAAAATATAGAATAGATGTAAATAGACATTTTAAACTTGGGACAGATGTAAACAGAGATTTTTAGCTTCTCAGAAAGTCAGAGTGAGCGATGGGCTCTGAATTAAAAAGTCTGCAAGAGCTCAGAATTGTGATTTATCATCTCATGAAAGCAAACTACAGTGACATAATCTGTAAGGAAAGCAGCAGAAAAAATAAATTAAAATAATGTCTATGTCTTTGTAAATTTATTTACAAATAAATTGTGGCAAATAAATTCATTTACAAATAAGATGTGGCAAGAGCCCACATCTCAAGCATGGCGTGCTGGTCTGGTCTCCCACCTCAAAAGAGGGGTAAGAGCTACAAAAAATGCTCAAAAAGGAAACAGCACATTGATGTGACATCTGGAATCCTTCCCATCTAGGATACAGACAGTTGTGTCAGGATGGATTGTCTGTGTGTAAAACCACAGGAAGCAGAAGAGCCAGCAGAGAGAGTTTTTACACTGCCCCTACCAATATTTCTTTGCATGAAATGGAGCTGCCAGAAGAAGGGATGTCAAAATGAATTCAGGGAGAAGCATCTCTCTATTCCCAGAGCCCACCTAGATATGCCCAGCCTGATTTTCACTGTAAGCTGAGTCATATAAAGTGGATGGAGCACTTTGCAGCTCTGCTGCACTGAACACACAGTTCTCTTTGTTGGTCACATACTCTCACCTTATTCATGCTGTTCTTAATAAAAAGGCTCTACAAGCAGGTAAAAAAAATCTTGACATCCAGTTCACTTTAAAATTCACTTTAACACTGAAAGTAGCTCAGATTGCTGCTGCAGGGCAAAGTCCCAATCAGTGTACAAAGCATGAGGAGCACTGCATTCCAGCAGTACAGATTTATTTCACTGCATTTTATGGATGTGTTACAAACTAGAGAAACAGATGGTGTGAGGACTCATCTCAGGGACAATTCCAGCCACCAAAGACATTTTTGAACAGTAGAGATAACAGAATTGGTATTTCCTAACCCAGGATGTGCTATTTCTGACTGGGAAATGCAGACACATGCTGTTTGACATGTCCAAGAGACTGCATGCACAATTGCCTTGTATAGATAATTTATTTAAATGTGTCTTAGGATAATTTCACTAGGTGAAATAATTCTTTTGCATTTTTATCATTCCATGCTCATTTTCCCAAACATTTATTATACACCTGCGTCAATGCAATCCTATCTCTAAACCTGCATATGTGTGCTTTTTACTTGTAGATGCTGCTTCCAAGCATGCTGCTGTAGGCTTTTTTGATTGTCTTAGAGCTGAAATGGAAGAATTTGATATTTCTGTCAGCACTGTGAGTCCAACCTTCATCTGCTCATACCATCGCCAACCAGCACCAGGCAACTGGGAGGCATCTATTTGGAAATGTAAGTTTGGTGGATGAAGATGAGGCACATAAAGCAGGAGGGAGGCTTTTCCAGGGGAAAAAATAAAAGGAAAAATAATGGAAATGACAGGAAGGATGAGCAGGAAGGATGAGGAGCAAAAGGAAAGAGATACTGGAGAGGTAATATTAGCCTGTTAATATAGTAATGTTAGTAGTAATTATTACTACTTAATGTAGTAATGTTAGGTGAAAAGAGAAGGAACGTGGAGTGAGACAATGTTAAAATAAATAAAAAAGAAATACATCAGGGCATCAGGAATGGAGGGGGAGGAGAGCACAAATGGTCCAAAGGGACAATTCCACTAAACTCAGGTTGCCCCTTCCCTTAGAGACTGTGAGGATTTTACCTCAATTATAAAAAGATCTTGGCCACACACTGATGAGGAGAATGGAGTGGGGAAGGGATTGGAAGTGCATAGAAATTAAACTGATTGCCTGATTCACTAGTTGTGTATCTTTTTAACCATTCCCTCAGACTATCTGCCTGTCTGTCTATCTGCCTGTCTGTCTGCAGCTCTCACTCCTCTCTCATTTACAGTCTTTTTCAGGAAGGTGTCGTACGGTGTGCACCCTGTGGAGGTGGCAGAGGAGGTCCTGGCCACGGTGAGCAGGAAGAAGCAGGAGGTGCTGATGGCCAATCCCATCCCCAGAGCAGCAGTTTACATTAGAACATTCTTCCCTGAGCTGTTTTTTGCCATTGTTGCCTCAGGGATTAGGGAAAAGCTGAAGACAGAAGAGGAAAATTGATTTTTTTCAGTTCTTTTCCTGGCTTTTGACCCGAAAAAAAAAAAGGTTTCTGTTTTGAATGTCGGTGCTGCTTGTTATGGGTAAAACAAAGCCACTGTCATTAACACACACATTTACCTACAAAGCTTCTGCTCTTCTGCTCTTCTGCTTTTAGGGATTATGACAATGTGCCATTGGAACCAAACTGCTCTTGCTGCTACAGGTCCCACTGCTCATATAACTTCCAGCACCAGCTCACTTACATATCTCATTCATTGGTAGAATCACCAAACATGAAAGGAATTCTGAGGGCAAAGGAGTATCTGTCACCTTGCAGGGACATGAACCTTTTGCTGTATCTGTAATTGAATTGGTCTGGCTTCAAAAGGGCTGACTCAGGGAGGCATTCACCACTGGGATGAGGGGTCAGTTCCTGCAGCACCTGCTGGAGCTCCAGCTATTTTCTGCTGTAGCACTGGGGTTTTATTGTAGTGTGAGTGGCTGTGCCTTAACTGGGAGGTCAAACAATCATTTGTTCAAAATTTTCCTGCTCCTCAGCAGAACTCTACTCCTTCAGACCAGTGGGCATTTGCTGTGATCTCAGTTCTGTTTATTTCTGTACCTCAGCAACAGCCAAGTCCTCCACATTTCCCTAACAGCAAGATGCAGAATAAGCAGAATTTCATCAGAAAAGGATCAGGCACCACAGGACATCCCAGCTAAACAGGAATCAACATTGCTTGTGGCTGCCCCATTCCTGGAAGTGCTCATGGCCAGGCTGGATGGGGCTTGGAGCAACCTGGGACAGTCCCATGGCAGGGGTGAAATGACATTCAGTTTGCTCTTTAAGGTCCCTCCCAACCCAAACCATTCTGTGATTTCTATGATTTCTATTGCTGTCCTTCTTTGTTGTAGAAGCAAGTGGATTATGTGTTAAAATGAGCTGAATAATCCTTCTGCTCCATTTTGCATGTTCTGGAGATCAGCAGAAATTCTTCACACAATTTCACTTCAAAACAGTGAGCAGTTCAAGGAACCACAGTAGAATACAGTGGGAGTAAAAGAGGTAAAATAACACCTGTATCCTACCAAGGAAGTTTTAAAAAAACAGATGTACTTTTATGTAGAAAGTAGAAGAAAGTTGTATCTTAATGATTTTCAAATTCCTCAAATGTGCTGCAGAGAAGATAGGACTGAACTGTTCTCCATTTCTGCTGGAGTATGACAATGTGCTAAAATTACTGCAAAGGAGATCTACAGGGACAGCATTTTCTGCTAAGAATAGTTAAGCACAAAGGATAAATTGCCACAGAAATTTTCAAATGCCTGTCTTCAGAAGCTTTAAAGAAGAGATTAATGAAACATCTGTAAAAAAGCAATGTAGCTTTAGTTTATCCTGCCTAGAAGAAAAGCAGGATTAGATGACCTTTTAAATGGGTCACACTTTTCTCCAATTCAGTGGCTTTTTCTCATCTTGAGGATGAGGTTTCTCCACTGGCATTTCAGACACAATATTTTTTTCCCTCTGGGGAAATCTACTATTTAATCTGAAGTTTTCTATTTCATTCGTTGACCTCTGTTTCGCTGTCTCACCTGTGGATATATGTTGCACATAAAAATATTATGAAAATAAAAAGAAATATTAAGATGAGCTCAGGATGACAGGAATTGCATCCCAGAGGTGCCTATTTTTCTCATGAACTTCCAGGACTGCTATAGATCTGTGTGCTTGTGCCACAGGTGTCTAAAATTTACTGAGATACCATATTCATCAAAATGGATTGGATCTAATGAATCTGAATAAAAACGCTGCTGGTGTTTTACCTCTGCTTTCAGGTAATGTGGTTCCAGGACTTACTGGCTGCCAAAAGTTAAAATAAGAGGCAGGATATGAAATTGTGGCTTTCAAATAGAGATAAGAAATCTTGCATTTCATCAGGTGAATTTATGTATGTCTTTATGAAGACATACAGCTTCTTGAATGGTTAGCATGAGAAAAACAGACAGTTTGAGATTTAAGAATGGATCTGCATGGATTCTTACTGCACAATTATTTAAAAAGCTCTTGCCCACCTACAGCACTCTATATGCATGCAAACAAGTGTAAGAAACAATCCTGGGGAAACAGCATATGGCAGAGACTGTCAGGCTGTGTTAGTGACCTGCAGGCTAAGAAAAAGAAAATGAGGCACTTGCTTAAGTTGGATTTTTCAAAGGACTTGTAGGCATCAACCAAGTATGTTCCTGGATGAGGTGGAAACTCTTCCATGACACCAAGGGGCAACATGAGATGGGTAAAAATCTATTGTAAAAAGAGTTAGGGTTGACAAAAAGCAGAAAGCCAGGTGGAATCAGAAATAATTCCTCTATCAGTGAGGGTGTTAGAAACACATCCATCACAAAGAAATGAGTGATACAAGGGGAAGGAATCAAGATCTTGTGTTTTGGTTGGGGGATTGAGACTGCCTCTAACAGAGTGGGCACCACCAGCAGCTGCTTTGTTCCCCTGCTGAACTGAAGGTGGCAGTTTCAGAGCACTTAAAGGATAAACACAGCCTTTTCTAAAGATTAAAGAGGAAATCTTATTGCTGTCTGCAGCCACCTAATAGGATGCTGTAGGGAATATGTGGCCAGATTCTTCTCAAATATGCACAGTAGAAGAAAAAAGGGATGGACACGACCTGGAGCACATGACATTCTGATTTGATACCGGGAAATTGTTTTTCTGCAGTTGCAGCAGTGAAGCTTTGGGATGTGTTGCCAACGAGGTCAGGAAATCTCATTTCTTGACTATATTCAATACATACACAACAACTCTCCTCTCTTACCACTAATGGTTTTCTTCTGACTTAATGGTTCTTCTCTGTTATCA
Source organism: Dicaeum eximium (assembly GCA_013396995.1). Taxonomy (NCBI): domain Eukaryota; kingdom Metazoa; phylum Chordata; class Aves; order Passeriformes; family Dicaeidae; genus Dicaeum; species Dicaeum eximium. The sequence continues at coordinate 165,708 of VWZP01000979.1, read as the reverse complement.
GCTCCACCTTATCACTGTCCATAACCTGACCTGTCACAGATCCTGCTGGCAGAACAAGCTCAAACTATTGCCTGAATAAAGATAGATAGGGATTTTTCCAAAGCCCAGAGCTGCTCAGCAGACTGTGTGAGACCTCTGCCACCCAGAGCTCACAGTGTGTTTCCCAAGGGGCTCAGAACAGTATTCACCCAACAGTGAAGAAAACCTGGTGTCCAACAAAGCAGGCACATGGCTCAGTTCCACCAGGAAGCTCCGTGGTGATCCTCAGAGTGGAACAGCTCCATGTTCCTGATCTGTGATGACTGCAATCATTTCCACCTTCCCATCTTTAATGGAATTATAGATTCTTCATGTATAAACGTATAAATCAAATTTTGATTCTTTCTGACTCTGTTGCCACAACGATTCCTGGAGAATTCCATAGGTGAGTTGTGTGCTCTCCACAACCACGTGTTTTCCAGATTTCAGTTTGCCTTCTCATTTTAATTAAGTGTTTACACTGAAACCTGTTCCCTCCACCAGCCTTCCTTTCACAGCAAATCCACCGTGTGTGTGGTGAAACTCTTGATAAGCTGAGGTCCACAGATTTTCTTGGAGAGATTGCACCTTTCACAACAAAAAATTATTCAAGCCATGCACCATGTGCCTTATTTGCTGCCCTGCTTTTCATGGGTTTTGGTTTCAGGATGGGAGTTTTTACAGTTTTTTTAATAAAGAATCAGGATGGAGTGATGCCCTAAAATTCTAACAAGCTCACATGCTCTCTATCACCATTAGACACTGCTTAAAAACTAGACCTGGGGGAAAACTGTGTCACTGTTGTTATCTGAACTGAGACACCTGAATCTTCTTTTCCAATACCCAGACTTCCCTGAAACATCCACGGAAATATAATTCGTTTATTAAGAAAAAAATATAATACTACACATTGATACATTTTATTCATTAACACAGTTTTGTTTGGATCTAGTATTAAAATTCACAGAGTGCTTTGAGATCTGGTTGAGCTTTACAGGACTGAAATAGTGGCCAGGTGACGCAGACTTCTTAATGCATGTGTGGGGTCATCTGTGGTGTTTTGGAAAGAGTTCACATACACATTGCAAACTTTCTCTGGAGCTGTGTGGTCAGGAAACTTGTATTGAATCCTAAAGCTCCTTTCCAGCTTTTTTCTTTTGTGCTTGAATTCCAAGATAGTTTTTGTATATTTGTTAATGGTGGTGACAGCTGCAGCCATACAGCAAGCGAAGGAAGTCCATGCAAGGCTATAAACAAAAAAAACCCAAAAATTATTAGAAATTAGCAGGACATTTTCATATTCAAGGCATTCAATTTTATTTTTGAAAACACGGTTATGTGTGATGGTGTGTATTAGGGAAGGATGAAAAGGCTTGGTGAGGAAGAAATACTCCTGGGTCATCCTTCCCTAATACACTAAATTCACTAGATCTCCTAAGATATGTACAAAATAACGTGGATGACACCTAAAGCTATTTTCAAAAGTTTGATTGGCACTGGTGAGGGCACACCTCGAGTGCTGTGTCCAGTTCTGGCCCCTCAGTTTGGTAAGGGTATGGAGATGCTGGAGTGTGTCCAGAGAAGGGCAGCAAGGCTGGTGAGGGCTCTGGGACACAAGTCCTGTGAGGAGGGGCTGATGGAGCTGAGGGTGTTTATCCTGGAGAAGAGGAGGCTCAGGGGAAACCTCACCCCTCCCTACAGCTCCCTGACAGGAGGAGCAGCCGGGGGGGTCAGGCTCTGCTCCCAGGGAACAGGGACAGGACACGAGGACACAGCCTCAGGCTGTGCCAGGGGAGGTTCAGGTTGGGCATTAGGAAGAAATTTTTCACTTAAAGAGTGGTTGGGCATTGGAAGGGGCTGCCCAGGGAGGTGGTGGAGTCACCGTGCCTGGAGGTGTTTAAGGAAAGCCTGGATGTGGCACAGAATCACAGAATCGCAAGGTTGGAAGGGACCTTTAAGATCATCGAGTCCAACCCAGCCCTAACACTTCAACTAAACCCTGGCATCCAGAGCCTCACTCGGTGCCCTGGTTTAGCTGACAAGGTGGTGTTGGGTCACAGGTTGGACTCGATGATCTCAAAGGTCTTTTACACCCTGGTTAATTCTCTGACTCTGTGAAATGTTCCAGCTACAACAATATGAAGCATACATGTGATAGGAAAATGTCAAAGTAAATGACTGAAGCTGGAAGAGTTTTAAACAACTTAGGCAAGACAATTGTCCTGGGAGATGAGAATGCTAAACCTGGGTTTGATGTGTGTGGAGAAGAACCTCAGCTTCCTGCAGGGCAGCTGGACCTCTCTGTGCTGCCTGAGGGATGGCAAACACAAACCTTGCCAACTTACACATTCTGGGCAAGCATTTCAGACAGCAGATTGACAAGAACGACACCTGGATACTGAACTGCATCCTCAGAAGTGAAATAAGGTAAAGCCATTGCTTATAAATTGGGTATAACTCCTTGAACATAGGGTGGAGTGACCGAAATGTGATGGAAGAACCAAATATAAAGCAGTTAGTACCCATAGGACCAGCCATAATCCCAAGTGTGAGGTCTCCAGTCTTCAGGACCAAGGTTTACAGTCATTTGAAACACAGTTGTGTACATCATGTGAGCAACCATGCCCAGAAGACCTAAAAAATACAATGTTATAACAACATTAGAGCATGTAAATCGAGGACATTCTTCTTGTAGCTGTCCCTTGAGCTCCTGAAGAATATTTTATGGTGTGTCTGAATTCTACAAAGCACTCAAAAATATTGGGCATTATCAATTAAGTGTATTTAATTGCCACTCGTACACTTGGTTCTCATCCTCTGAAAACTTCTCAGTAGTGTAATCCTGAGTTATTACAGGAAAATGTTGCTCAGCTGCGTTGCACAGGGTGCATTTTCCAGTGTCCTGTCACTGAGTGGAAAGATTTTCAAAGCCATGCATGTTTATGCCCTCTCCCCCTGATGTAAATTTATCAGATTTATCAGTTATGAGGGTGAGTGAAAAAGTGGACAAACACTTACTAGAAAGTACTGAAAATCCAGGTAATGGAAGAGACTGATATTGAATAATTTGATTTGTTATCATTTATTATAATTTAAATTCTCAGAATCAAGAGTATGCTTGTACAAGAAATTGCATGTTCATTACAGATTAGGGCAACTAGATTTGGTTTATACCTGCAAATGATTCATACATAAATTTAACAGCTAGGAACTAGTTCTTCCCTTTTTTAGTATTTCAAGAAATTTCACTCCTAGAAATAAACAGAATGTCCAGGATAAACTTGCTGCTTCCTGTCTAGGTCTGTTTAACACTGTACATGCCCAAACCAAAGGGAATATTAATAAAAGTGGATATTCATGATTATTGGGAGAAGGGAAAGCTGCTAATAGCTGGCAAAACTGCCAAAGGAGTTCAGTAAAGCTCACATCTCTGCCTTTGAAAACAGACAGGACAGTGGGTGATGAGGATTGGTCAGATACAGGAGAAATGGGGCCTTTTTTTAGCAATTAATGGAACTGGTGATAGCAGAGATCTTGAACTGCTTGGACATCTTTCAGGGAAGTCATTAAGAAAAAAGGAGATTATCCAATCCCAGCAGGAAAGGCTGGGGACAGCACTGGGGGCTGAAGGAGCCAGCTTCACATGTGTAAAAGTTAACTGCAGAGAGAAAGGAATTATCTGCTCTATCTCTTCCCCATTATGGTGATCAGATGTTTAATGAACTTCATTTATTTACCCCCAAAAAAGGAGTTTGGTAAATGAACTAATATGTGATTATGTTTAAGAGGAAAAAGTATAACCAAAAAAATCTTTAATTTGTAAGAAAAGGCACAAATGTATGAACATTAAATCCAGAAACATTAGGAAAATTTTGACAGAGAAATGCAACCCTGAGATTAATTTTTTGCCATCTGCCAGCTGTCTGACTTGCAATTAAACATCATAAAAGATATGCTATCACCAAGTATAAATTACTTGGAACTCTGAGCAGTCCTGAACATACAAAGCAGAGTGGCAAGTGCTCCACAAGAAATTCTAGTGAATAAATTAACTGGGATTGCTTTACTGCAACATTCCTCTGTAAGAATTCTGTAATACAGATTGACTCTTCCAGGTGCCTTCAGAAATCTCTGGTCCAACCTCCTCCAGCCCAAGAGAATATAAACAGACAATTCAGACCAGATTCCTCAGACTGGATTAGGGAAAGTTCTTCCAAACTGAATTTGCCTAAAATCCTAAAATTAAATACCACTGGATTGTGAAACAATGTGCAGAAAATGGAAGAAAATTTTAATGATAATTCTCTATTAGCAATTACCCAAGTACATTCTACTCCCTCTTTAAAGTGCTGTTTGAGTTTGGTTATTGCTAATTTTATGCTTAGCATGTTGGAAATAAAAAATGAAGTTACTTGGAAGAGGATATTACTTTTCAGTCTGTGGCAACCAACCTGACAATTAAATGAAAAATGATCAAATTAAAACAATTAAGTTAAAGATAGCAAAAGCCACAAATATAAAATTTGAAATAGACCACATTAAGAAATAATTACTTGAAAACAATATTTTCCCATAAAATTTTGCTTCACTTTGTATTGTTAGCACCTCAGTAGGTATTTTAACAGTTTTGAAACTCGGACACTGTGATTAATTTTCAGATGGAAGACTGTTCTGGGTGTAATTAAAGTAATTAATTAGCTTGACTGTACCTGCTAGCACGGTGACCACTGCAGAGAAGGCGTTGATCTTCAGCCCATCAATGACAGAGCTGTAGTAGCAAATTTCTACTGACATGAGAATGTTCCCAATCAGGAGCAAAAGGACGTAGAGAAGCTCTGCTACAATAGACAGCCATAAAACCCCTGGAAACCAAATCAACAGCTCTGACATTATCAGCAACCATTTCAGATTTTCACCATTTCCTTCTTCGTTTGTATCGCTCATACAAAGTTAAACAGGAGCACAAAGTTAAACAGAAGTTAACAAAGTTAAACAGGAGCACAAAGGCTCTGAGGATGCTGTGAGAATGAGAACAGCTACGGAAGACTTCAGTGGACACCCAAAATTATGATTATTGGAAAAGCAGTTGCACATTCCTGCCACACATTTGAAGCTTACAGTGCAAGGTGGGGCAGTGTGGTTTTATAGTAAAATCACCATGAAGCAAAGCTAATTTAAAAGAACCAAAGTTAATATAAAAAGGACCAAAGGTAATATTAAAAGATCTGTTGATGTCCTGGTTCTGAGTGCAGAGAGGAGCAGATGACAGCCTGGAGGCCGTGCACACACCTACACTGCCCGTGGGTCCACTCATTCAATAAAATCTGCAATAAAATAAAAGCCCTACAGGCTTAACTTTCGACCAAACAGGATCTGGAATTTTGGGCAGAGAAGCCTTCATGAGCCCAGACAGCCTCCAGGTTTTGCTGAGAGTCATTTCCCTACTTATCTGCTAATTCCTCTCTTTTTGGAGACCTGGTAATTACATCTTATGCAAGAAGTTAATCCTCCCATTAAAGTCTCTCAGCCTGCTGTTTGACTTTTAGCATGCTAATGTCCCCCAGCCAGGAGCAGGAGGCCTTCTTGTGTCCAATTTTGATCTTCCCCCAACTTTTTAAAAAACAAATGTGTCCTGAGACACCTGTTTGTAGATTCCAGCAGTGATTTCACGTGAAGAGGTACACAAACAATTGTAATTTAAAATTTGAAACACTGCTGAGACACATCCTTGATTACCAGACACCACCTAGGGCAGGAGACAATATTTTTGGGGTGTATAACCCCAAATGCTGCCTTTGACAATGTCTGTGAGACTTCTCTGATTCATGGGCCATTTACATATTAAATTCTTGGGCCAGGCTATGTGTGGGTGTTCTTGGACATGGTTTGTTTCTCCAGAAAATCTGTCTCGGTAAAAAATTGAGATTTTCATTAGGAACTCCAGATGTTGCATTGCCCAACAGCTCTGGCTGCTCCAGCTGTGAGAGTTTGCATCTTAACATTTTTGGCCAGTGAGCCACGATAAGAAATGCACTGAAGAAGGGTGATCAGCCCTGTGTGTGAGACCCAGGGTGGGAAATTCGGGAAGGCTGGGCCTGGTGCACCCTGAGTTTGGATCACACAGCAACCCCAAGCATGTGCAGGACACACAGACCCCGTTCTGTGCAGGGCAGGAGCCTCTTTCCACACGGGATTTCACTACCCAGGTGTTGGATTTGCCCTTTTCTGACCCAGAGATGGGGCAACTGAGAGGATTTTTAAAAACCTTTTATCCCATTTTCAGTCTCATGTGAAGGGTGAGACAACACAGATGTTACAATTCACACTATCACAATCAGAAATTACAAAACACTATAAGCATTTCTTGGCCTGTCAGCTTTTTGCCACACCATGCTGTAAATGCCTTAAAGCTAATAATCTAAAACTACCCCTCACAGGTGCTCTTACAATGCATCTTTCACAGTTCTGTTTCTCCAAAGTATCCAGTCTGATTTGCAAGGCCATCCTTTGAAACTTTTCTCTAGCTCCATTTCTCTCTCAACAATATCCATCCTATTCCATGGCATCTCTAAGTCAGCATTTCTTATCTCAAAGTTTGCACACAGATCCATTCTGTGTGATCCTTCTGCCAGGCCCTGAGAACTCTCTACAAATCCATTTCCCATATTTCCCCCTCTCTCTTGAACAGAAAAAAACTTCTTTGATGGACTTGATCTCCATTTCCCACACCCAGGCAGAGATTTCTGGTTTTTAGGTACCCAGGTGCTTCTTGTCTGTGCCTGGGGCATTTGCTGGTGCTGTTCATTGTTTGTTCCAGCTCTGTGTCCACCAGATTTCCTTGTGAGGAACTCTCAAGGCAGGGCCCAGAAAACACCCCTCACTTCTGTGTGTCTACACCCACATCTCATTCATATTTTTTTTTCTCATGCTACAAAATTCTGTTATGCTGTCAAGGCACTGTGCCAAGCTGCAGCAGGTAGAAGGAGGACTGGCCTTCAGAGACTGAGTATTTCTCCTTCTCCAAGGGTCTGAAATTGCATATCCAAGCAAACACTCCAGTCCCAGTATGCTGGAAAGAAGGAATTTTGTGTTTTTTCTGGATCAGCCACTTGTAAAGTGATTGGTCTAATCAGATCAGGGATGGACTGATGTTTTCATACTGGGGATCAAGAGGAAGGCAGGAATGCTCCATAAGAATATTTGAAATATTCTCTATTGAGAATTATAATTCTTTATTAAGAATTAATTATTCTTTATTAAGAATTGTTGAATATCTTTTGAAAGAAGAGAATGGAAATGTCTCCTCACAGCTCTGAGCTCAGATTCCACCAAGGCTGGTTTGGTGCACAGCACAACTCCCTCAATCCCCTCAGCACACAAACCTCCTGGGTGGATGTTCACGCACTGCCACAGAATTCCTGGCTGTAAATATGGAGGAATGAGGAGACAGAGGGCAAAAACATACAAATTTTGACTTCCAGTACCCATATTCAAATTTGAAAAGCCATTCATATTCAAGTGATGTGTCTTCATAAAGACATAGATTGATATTGTAAGTCAAATTACCTTCATTTTGAAGTTGGAAAACTAAGTAAAGGACAAAAAGACTCCTTGAGCTTAAAGCAAGCATTTTTGAAATTAGTAATTTAATTTAATGTAGAATACTTATATTGGTAAGTGTGATCAGGAAAGTTTTGACTAAAGACAAAAAATATGCATATCTACCTCGATCAGAAGTTGGAGTCAGACTGATAAAGCTTCTACATTTCTCACCTAAAAAAGAAAAAAAATTAAACAAAATTCAGGATTATTTTGTATTCTGTAATAATCTAAGGGAATAGATTAATAGAAAGAAGAAAATGCAAAATCTATCATATAAGCAGAAAGTGAGAAGATCAGGAGAAGCTGTATTTAGTGTAGACAGAGACCTTGGTACATCAACCTTCTCCTGGGGCTTAACTGGAGAATCCTTACAGACTATTCAGGGTAGAACCAGAGCCTGGAAGACTTAGAGAAGGGCTGTGAATTGATTTCCATGAGGTGGTGGCCGTGAAAGCCAGGAGGGGAAAATTCCTCTGCAGAACTGGCAGGCTGGAAGCAATCCTCGTGTCAGGGCAGAGCTGCTCTCCTTCCAGCAGCCAGGCTGCTGCTCACACAAATTCCCTCTAAGCTTCATTCCAATTTCTTCCTGTAAGCTTTGATTTTCCAAACCCATGTCACCTCCTGACCCCCACACAGATGCTGTGAACAAAGCCCTCGGAATTAATTCTGCTCTGATCTGAACATGCTGGGTGGTTTTTTTCCAGCTCCTAACTGTTCCAAGTCAGAAAAGATGAGCTTCCAAACATGAGCTTCCACAGCAGATGCTCAAATTATACAACCCTGGTACCCACAGCATGGATAAATGTGGGTTTAGGACACGTAGTTTGCTTTGATCTTTGACATTTATCCCTTAAAACTGCATAAGTCACAAGGACTTCTGGTAGAACTGGACCTTCAGGACGGGTGACTGTGAAAATATTTGCATTTTATAGCATAGGTGAGAGCCTCTTTGATTTCTCTGAAGTTCTGTTCTAGGTGTTGCTTGTAAACTGATCAGGACAATAAAGGGAAAAACTTAATGTTGATCTGGTTTTACAATAAATGCTTGAATTCTTGAACCAGCAATTGCCTTATACAAAAATCCAAAATTAACTAGAAAGTTTCTGTAATGGCAAGCTAATTTCATTCTAATAATATTTACATATGCAGAGTGAGCCTCAATTAAATGATGCCACTTTTGGCTATAAGTCTCCATACCATGTTTTAACAGGATGAAAATAATGTGATCTCACAGTAAGAAAGTAGAAATACTTGTGCTCAAGAGGAAACCCAGGAACTAATTTAGATCTCACAGATATTTCAGTGCAAATGGTTTTAAAAAAAATAAAAAAATCAGTTTGCTTTTTTGTGTTGCCATAGGGGATCAGAAGCAATCATTTAAAGCAAGTTCATTTTTGTCTAATGGAATAAAACCACTGGAAAAATGAAACGCCTTCCTGTTAAAGTCATTTCTCTTGCTGTTGTGGTGAGTAGAATAAAAAACAAATAATCTTCATCTGCACCACAATGTGTCAGCTAAATCAAAACCACAAAACCTGTCAAATCAAAACCACAACCTGTCACGCTAACTTTCTTTGCAGAATTTATTAGGAACGCTTTAGGAATTGACTGGACAGAACCCTCTCTTTTCCAGAGAAGAGCAACTTTTTAAGGACACAAACAGCACAAAACACAGAGGCAACAGCGAGGCAGAGGGGAAGGGGACACCAAACAAGCAGCAAGAACCATGATTGCTTTATTAACGACATTTCCATGGGTTTACTCACCCTCTTCATTTATCATTTCTTCACAGGAGTACCAGATGCCAGCATGGAACCTTTTCTCCACGAACTTGTCATCCCCAGTCTCCCAGATGTACTGCACAGCCTGGCTGCTGTTGCCATCGGCGCTGTTGAAGCGGATGCAGAGATCCCCTTTGCTGTCCCCTTTGCAGAAAGGTTTGGCAACTTTCCTGGTGCCCTCGCACCAGTAACTGCTGCTGAAAGCTGTGATGGAGAAGACTAAAGAGAGGAAACTCAGAGAAAATGCTGCTGAGGCTCTGTGCCTCCTGTCTGCCTCTGGGATTGAGGCTGGCATCTTCCAGGGCTGCACCAGCAATTATTCCAGAAACTCCCTTTTGCAGATTTATGCATCTATCAGGCTGGTGGAACACCTGCCTGCCTTCACCATCCCGTTCTTCATCCCTCTCAGAAAATTGTGCTGGCTTAGGAGTTTAAGACAGAGAGCAGAGATCTGGGCATGGCCAGAAATCATGTGGCAGGGGAGATTAAGAATAAAGGACAGTGTTGCTTGGCAGCAATGTATTGTGAAAGAAATATGAGGAAGTGTAACAATAAATGATAATTTGCCCCATGAATCATACACAGCACACAGAAGCATTGGAAGTACCTCAGTGTGCAATCACTAAAGTTTTATTTATACAAACAAAACTTGCCTATTTACCTTGATCAGAGGTGAAGTCAGACTGATGGAATCTCTATTTCTTAGCTAAGGAATAAACAAAATCTCACAGTTCCAAATGTTCCTGTGACACTGAACACTTTAAATTTAATACAGTTGTGACTCTTGCTGTAAAAAAGAACTCGTAAGGAGCTAAAACTGATGGGTCAGCTACAGCATTTCACAGCATGCAGCACTAGAAAGGTGACTGCCTATGTTCAGAGCTCCACAGTGCCAAGTAAAAGTCATAAATTACCTGACTTGGCTCTTGATGGTGTCCTGGGCACTGTCCAGTCTGCCTCCATGAACACATAACAGAAGTTTTGCCCAAGAGAGGTGAAACATTAGAGGAAATGCTGAATTATCTTTATTTGATATGTGCATCTTTCACTCTGTGAAATAGCATTTCTTTTTCCTTCATCTAGGAAACATTTCCCACCTTGGCATGTTATATATATTATTTTTTCCTGCATGATTGGTGATGTAAATAAATCATGCAAAGAACCAAAAGGAGCTGGGGTGTTGGAGTAATTCACTGCTTCATTTTACAATGGTAAAGTCAAAACATGTCCTGGGGGAGAATGGCTCCACTGAAGTCACATATGTGTCTTCTAATAAAAAATAACTCTCTCCCCACAGATGCCAGAGCTGGAGAAGCAGATGAGTCCCAGCATGGAACTCAAGCACAACAGGATAAAACTTTAGGTTGTTATGGAAAGCTCAGCTTACAGAGTGCAAGCCCAAGCAGGTCTGGTCTACAAAGGCAGAGCAAATCTCACAACCCAAAACCCAGATGTAGCTCAAGCCAGGAGTTATTTTTTCCTAAACCTTTGTCTCACTGATTTTCAGAAGGATGGAGCACTTGTGAGAACAGGAGTGGGAGAAGTGTGAGAGCAGGAGGAGCAGGAGGGAGGGAGGGAAATCCTTCTAAGGATTAAACATTTCTCTGTGTTCCTATTCCTGTGAGTAATCTCAGCATATGGCTGTAATTAAATAGATGAATATTGAAATATGAAATAATCAACAAATAATAAATTATTAATAGATAATAATAGATTAATAGTATATATTAATATGCAAACTTACATTAATACATATATTATTAATAAATATAGTATGAATATATTAATATTTAAAGATGAAAGAAATAATAAATAGCAATGAATACATTATTAATATATAAATATACTTTGATAAATATATTGCCAATAAATATATTATAAGTATATAAATGTATTTGTTATTAATAAATACACTGTTAATGTATTATTGTTAGTAATAAAAATATATTGAGTATATGAAATATGTGAAATCATTGATACCTTCTGGATGACAGCTGCAGTTTGAGATGTTTCACAGAGACAGTTTTTCTGCCCTTGCAATGCTGGTGCCACCACTTTCAAATCAAATTTTGATGCAAGAATGCTCTATTTAATGGGAGAAATGGCTTGCATGAGTATTTATCTGTGAGCTCTGTCCAAACTGTGAAAAAAGAAAGAAAATAAGAGGAGAGCAAATCGATTTGCTGGACCTTCCTTCGAGCAAAGTGTTTTGTGCAGTGATTTTTGCTGGAATAAAGTTGAGAGGTGTGTGAATAGAATCTGTGCAGGTAACACCAAGACAGCCACGATCCACCTGGCAGCTGAAGCCTTGAAGAAAACACTGAACATCACAAGAATTGCAGTAAAATTTAACTGCTGGTAACTTTTTTCTTTTTTTCACATTTAGATTCTCCCTGATCCTGCAGTGGCTGTGCAAATTGGATATGATCAAAGAGCATAAAACATGATCAAAAAGCATAAAACCAACTTTTACAGAGCTGCTTTCTGACAGACACCCAGAGNATATATAAAAGTGTTTTTGTGGAGCTGAATTGCATTCTGGAAAAATCCCTGGCAAAATTCCTGTGGAGCTTCAAGGAACAGGATCAGCCCTTTAATGTTTTAATGGTTTTCTGACTTCTTATTGGCTCATGGAGAAGCTACAGTAAGCAGAGTTGCTGTGAAGTTTAGACTGAGCTCTCTCCAGCTTTAATCAGAAAAACCAAAACATAGTTGGAGTCTAGCAAAGCTAAACACTTCAGGAGACTTCCTCACTTATTTGGAAAGAAGATTTGTGGAACAGTGGCATTCATAAAAGAAGACATTTTTACTTCTATTTTTTTCCCTTTTTTTTTTTTTTTTAATAGAATTGATCTTTAGCAGCATACTGGGGCAAATTTATTCAAGTGGGCATGGTGACACTTTTTGCTCTCTATTCCAGCATGGGACTCTGGTCCAGGATTCCTCCAACATCTGCCAGCTCTCTCATGATATTGTTTCTTGTGAAACAGGTAAGCTAATTCAGTAATTAATAATGGCCAGTATAAAAGTGAATTCCTGGCACGCAGCATTTTATCTGTCACAAACAAAAAAGCATGTTTGTACCAAAGATCCTTCTGACATAACAATTTATTTTTATTACTAATTAGTCATGAGGAATAATGGTTGCAAAGCTGTGGAGTTTTATATTAGAACTCTCCCTGGTTACGTAATTTATTACAATTTTGGTCTATTAATCCTCATTCATGAAGTGAATAAATTATGTTTACAACCATTTGCACAATCACTTTTCATACCACTATTGATTGGTATTGAATTATATTTGTTTTTCTGTTTTCCTACCAGATAAAAATACTGTCATGAATCACATTTATTTTCTACTGTTTTTTCTCTGTTCTAAACCCATCTTTGATTTGTTTCTGGCACTACTTTTTATCCTCTGACTTGTGAGCATTGAATCTCCAGTTTGTGAAATCTGGCTGGTTTTGTTCTGCACCTCACCCTCATACAGAAAGCAAATAAATCTGTATGAGATTTCTGCCTTTATTTCTTGTAGAAATCCACTAAACCATTTTATTTTTATTTTTTCCCCTAAATCTTTACAAAATTCTAAACTTACTTCTTACTTACCTTATGAATTGGAAGGGGTTTAGGTATTTAATGAGAAAACATCTCAGTGTAATTCACTTCAAGGAAATTTTCATGTAGGTTTTTAATAATTCCTATTTATTTATTAATTTCAATCTTAATTTGAATGAATTTTTAAAACAATTACTGATATCTGATAAATTTCAATTTAACTGAATAAAATTCACACATATATTTAGGGTACATTTCTATGAAGTGTATGGGCATCAGGACAATAAACTGAAAGTTAAAAGGTATTTCTCTCCATATTTCTCTCCACTTAATCTCAATTTTCTTGGGTTTCTAAGAAAGTGGGTTTGCAGCTGTATGTGCTGTAGAGCCCATACCTGTGTTTCTAACATTTTTATAAAGAAAAAATTACCAGGAGACAAATCCTTTTTTTCTTTTTAAAAAAGAAAATATTCCTAATATTTTTGTATAATTAAAATCTAGAACTTCTCTGCTTAGAGCTTCTGTTTATAGAACTGAAAAAACTCAGATTTGTGAGACACCTTGGCCAAAGTATTAGTTCCATCAATGCTAACAGAAAATCTCCCAAATTCTTCTGTGAAATCAAAACTTTGCTAGACTCACCACAGTGAATTAATTAGTCATAGTGGTTCTTGCAACTTGTTTAAAGAAATATGTGCTGTATTTCTTCATATTTTATTTCATAAGAAAGAAACAGTTAAAGGAATAACAGCCATAAATCACTTTATCTGTATTTTCTAGCAAAAAACCTCTATAGATAGGAAAAAATATCCATCATGGATCATGGCTGAAAGAATGAATAAATATTTTTCAGCTTTTATTTTTAGTTTATGCCTAAATTGAAGGGGCTCTTTTCTGTCCATAAGAGCACAGTCTGAATAAACAGAAACATTTCATTCCACTGCCAGCCTGGTGTAAAAAATTAAAAGGGTGAAATTCTGACTGTACTGGGGTCAGTTATGAAAAACTTAAATTTAAACCTGTCTGCAGCCAAATATAATCCATTTCCTAAATGAAAGCTTCAGGCAGCATTTTCTTCTACATCCAACAAATTTCCAAGGAGTGGTGTCCTTTTGGTGCAGTCTCAATAAATGGCCAGACACTCCCAGGGAATTTTGATTAAATTTCCTCATGGTTGAACTTCAGCGCAAGCAGGGGCCAGGCTGGCAGGCTGAGGCAGTTCCTTTTTTACAAAAAATAAAAAACTTCAGACATCCTGAAATGATGTCCAGAGTGGGGCCAAAGACCGTGGACTTCCTGAGCTTCTGTCTTGGACATGGGAGTTTAATTTTCCCGAGTCAGAAATCCTGTTTAAGAGGTCCCTGCCTGTCATTGGGTAGAAAAAGAAGAGAACAAAGGAATTAATGGCTTTTGTGATGTGTCTTAGCAGGGCAAGGACCTCTCACACCTGGCACAGTTTTTCTCTGTAAAGAGCTTTGTTATTTTGTCTTTTATTAAACCTTTTTCTGTTTCCAGCACTGCCACAGAAGCCATCCTGCTCCTTTTATGCCATTCAGGGTATCTGGGCTATCTCAGGTGCAATAGGATCTCTGAGAGCTCATGAGACCTGGCTTGAGGAGAAACTATTAGTTGAGATCATGGGAAATGTCCCTGGAAGTTTGTATTTCCACCACGGAACTTGCAGTGTGTCTAACCCAAACCCTAGAGGATCACAGACCTTTCCTGGGGTTTGCCATCACACCCTGCCCCAGCTGCAGAGGCATCTGTGGGCTCTCAGAGCACAGCCAAAGGCACAACCCCATCCCTGGAGTGTCCCAGGCCAGGCTGGACAGGGCTTGGAGCAGCCTGGGACAGGGGGAGGTGTCCCTGCCATGGAACAAGATCCTCCCGGTCTCTAAGGCCCCTTCCAGCCCAAACCATTGTGCAATCCTGTTCTTCTGTGACTTGGCCCTCTCTGACATGACAGAACCAGAAACAGCCCCCAGAGCTGCAGCAGTGATTTCTGTGCTCCTCATCCTGACCCAGACTGGAGACCCCCCTGCCTGAGAGACCCTCCCTGCAGAGCCATGGACACATGGATGTCAGGACACAGACTCAGCCTGCCTCTGGCTTCTTGTTAACTCCTTTCCACTTAGACACAGAACATCACAGGGTCTCACTTCCTAAAGTGACCAGGTATTGGCTATGAGACCATCAAAACAAATTTATCTCAAAAATATTTACATCAGCAGTGACCAGGTATTGACTATGTGACCAAAACAACTTTATCTCAAAAATATTTACATCAGCAGTGACCAGGTATTGGCTATGTGACCACTAAAACAAATTTATGTCACCAGCATGTACATCAATAGTGACCAAGTATTGGCTATGTGACCAAAACAAATTTATCTCAAAAATATTTACATCAATAGTGAGCAGGTACTGTCTATGTGGCCACCCAAACAAATTTATCTCACAAATATTTACATCAGTAGTGACCAGGTACTGTCTATGTGGCCACCTAAACAAATTTATCTCACAAATATGTACATTAATAATGACCAAGTATTGGCTATGTGACCAAAACAAATTTATCTCACAAATATTTACATCAGTAGTGACCAGTTACTGGCTCTGTGGCCACCAAAACAAATTTATCTCACAAATATTTACATCAATAATGACCAAGTATTGGCTATGTGACCACCCAAACAAATTTATGTCACAAATATTTCCATCAGTAGTGACCAGGTGTTGTCTCTGTGGCCGTGCCTGCAGGTTTGAGGACATGGACAATTCCATCAGGAGCTGATATGGAATTCCCATTTAGGCCCAACCTGCTCCTCCCTCTTGTTGGGAGAACTTCTCCATGACTGAGCAGCAGCCCCATCTCCAGCAGTGGAACCAAACCAGCTCCAGGTGGCCACTCCAGGTCTCCCGTGTGTTTCCTGGGCTGTTTGAGGCGTTTGTTTATCAGAAACTGGAGTGTTCTCCCTTTGCAGCTCTGCCTACAGATGCATCATCTCCTGCCTCTGCCTCTCCAGACAGGGTTCACTGACCCACCAGTGTCCCAGGAATCTCCCCTGGCTCCCAGCATTTTGAGGCCTCCGTGAGAGAAATGTCAAGATGCTTTTTTTTTTTTTTTTTTTTTTTTTTTTTTTTTTTTTTTTTTAATTTTGGAAACATGCATTCCTTTCTCATGGCTGCTGTAAATATTCTCTCCTTATCTTGCAAGCCCATCCATGGAAGAATGATTACAGCCTTTCTACTCCATCAAGCTTAAAGTGGGTGTCTGGAAATTAGCTGAGACTAAAAGCAGAGTATTGAGCAGGCAACGTTTTACACAGAAAAAACATGCATGAAATAGTGATCCTGCACAAGAGCTAGCTCACCAGAACACTGTTCTTGTTCTGAAAGTAAATAAATGTGATTTTCTGCATTAAAATAAAAACAAACCATAGGTTTAAAGGAGCAAAGGTGAAGCTGACAGCCATATATTGTTCTGGTTCTATGTCTCAGCCCCTGGCACATCACCATGGTCAGACAACATCAGGACAACCACACGTGTGTTAGAGGCAGTTTCAAATAAAGGGTGTAGTCCAGACAAAAAGAAATGGACTTTTCCTGGAGAACTGAAAGGCATCTTTTGGTAAAAAGATTGTTTAGAAAACTCATATTTTGTTTGCTCTCCAAAATTTGCTCATTAGAATCGGTAACATTGTCAACCAGTAATGAATTCTTTCATTTTTGGTGAATTCAAGGCCCTGGTTTCAGGAGACAGAGAGTGCCTAGGATGGTGCTCTTTTCTGTGGATAAATAATGATCAAGCCTTCATGCTAACACTGAGCTGTAAGCAGCATCTCCCATTCCTCTTCCTGAACTGCTTTGCTCCTAATAAGGCATTTCTTCACCCAAATCACCAAACCTTTTTTTGCATTGAACTCTTCTGGTTTTAGCCATAGCTTTCCTAAACAGCAATTATCAGTTATGACCCTCCTAAAGACCTCTGCAGTCAGATAAGGATGTGTCTGTCATTTTATTATGTGGGAAATCTAGAGGGCAAAGACTCTTCTCACCATGGACGCAAGAGGAAAGCAAAGCAGTGCCCTGCTGAGGCAAAAACGGTGTAAATGGGCAAGTAAAATTAAAATTTACAGCAGTGTTTCTTAAAAGGAAAAAAGGAAAAAGAGGAATAGAAAGATGTCTATGGTACAGTTGCAGCTGCTGGTAAAATCATTGGTCTGTGAAATGCTGGGCAGGAGTACAGAATGCACCAGAGGAAAGGTGTTAGTAGCTAAATAGCATTCCTTATTCATTACTGTTCTATTCAACTTTTTTTTTTTTGTTTTCTTACTGTACTACTCAACCAGGTGTGCTTGATTGCCTTCAAAAATATTCTAAAACCAAAAAGCCCTTTAGACTTTTTTTTTTTACCTACCATTCCTCCATTCTCCTTACCTCTCCTTATTTTTGTGCTCAGACCAGAATTTCTTATAATAGAAAGGAATTTGTCATTAAGGACTAAAAAGGTTCCAACTGATTTTTCTTGTGTACAGTATTTTCACTCCCAGGCCAAAGGTTCTCTGCTGGAAAAAACCACTACTGGATGGAACAAATATAAACAGGAATGCTTGAAAATGCTGCAGGAATCATCTGTAGATAGTGGTAAGGAATTAAGCAATGAAGAAATTTATTAACACTGATGAATATGCAAATATTGTCTTGTTGAATGTCTGTTCCTAAGTTCTAAATGTAGAGCAACTCACCTGACACAAATATTAGCCTAAAGTCCCTCGTTTATTTTCCTTTCTCTGTGGTTTTGGATTCTTAGATGAAGAGCAGCACACCTACAGTGTCTCCTCCTGAATTCATCCCTCCCTCCTCTGAGTGGTGGTCGAAGTTTTCTGCTTTTTGCCAAAAGGGGACTTCATAATCCATCATTATTTCACTCCTAAATGTTAAAACTCTGCTCAGCTCGGTGTCTGGCTGCAGGAAAGGGTGTCAGGGGTTTGGTTTGAGCAGTTGGAGGAGTCAGAGGTGTGGCTGGGAGGGAGCTGGCTGCTGTTCACCAAGGAAAGAGGGAAAGTGAACCTCTGCTCCTGTTTTGGACTCACTGGCTACAGGCAGGCATTGGAAGCATCTTCACCAAATTTGTTGGTGACTCCAGACTGGAAGGGGTCAGAAGTCAGAGCCCTTTGTAGGAAACGGGGAAGGGGAGAAGACAGAAAGGCAGAGAAAAGCTTCCACAAGTTCCTGACTGTGTGACTCCAGTCAAGGAGGCGAGAAGAGAGTGGTGGGGACTGCAGAGGGACAGGAGATTTTATGGAGAGCAGGGAAAGCAAAGCAGCAGCAGCTCAGGCAGTACCCCTGCAGGATGGCTCACAGCTCATGCTGAAGCAAAAGAGGGAGCAGCAGAGAGCAGCTGGAAGTCAAAGACTGGTGAACACCTGGCGTGCAGAAAACATCAGCATCCTGCAAAAGAAGTTTGCATTTTGCCAGGAAAGCAGAGAATAATGGCTTTGGTGGCAATCACAATTTTGGTGACCTGGCAGGATATTAGAGGGCAGTTTGTAGTGGGTGATCAAGAGAACTACAGGGACTCAGAACTTCAGCTTTCAGGAAACTGGAACAAAAAAGGTATTTTTCTCCTGGCAGCCTCCCCAGTCCACACTTGAACAAACAGAAAATGAGGAAAAAGAACAATAAAAATGCAGCTATAGATGTTAACAGCTACATGGATCATAACACAAATGCTTAGCCCCAAAGGTACAACAGAATAAGTCAGAATGCACATCCTGAGCTCTGAATTTTAGTAGAAGCACCCAAAAAGATGCTGGTGAGATAGCACAGAGCTCTTTTTCTTGCTCCCTGCGTTCTTCTTCCCACAAAAGTATCTCAAAGTATTACTAAGCACTATGGAAAATAAAGTGGGATATTCTCTTCTGGCTTAGGGTGAGCAAAAGCATTAAAGTTAAGAGAGAAGAACTTTGGTGTTATTCTAAAAGAAAGGCATAAAATAACCAAGACACTAGGGCAGCCATGAATGCATTTTATTTTCTATTGCTGTAGCCTGCCTGCATCATTTCAATTCTGCATTATCAAATTTTTTATCTTAACCTTCAGTCCTGTGAGTGATGTGATAACTGTGAAGATTGAAACTGAGTTACTCTGAAATAAGAATAAGAATAAGAATAAGAATAAGAATAAGAATAAGAATAAGAATAAGAATAAGAATAAGAATAAGAATAAGAATAAGAATAAGAATAAGAATAAGAATAAGAATAAGAATAAGAATAAGAATAAGAATAAGAATAAGAATAAGAATAAGAATAAGAATAAGAATAAGAATAAGAATAAGAATAAGAATAAGAATAAGAATAAGAATAAGAATAAGAATAAGAATAAGAATAAGAATAAGAATAAGAATAAGAATAAGAATAAGAATAAGAATAAGAATAAGAATAAGAATAAGAATAAGAATAAGAATAAGAATAAGAATAAGAATAAGAATAAGAATAAGAATAAGAATAAGAATAAGAATAAGAATAAGAATAAGAATAAGAATAAGAATAAGAATAAGAATAAGAATAAGAATAAGAATAAGAATAAGAATAAGAATAAGAATAAGAATAAGAATAAGAATAAGAATAAGAATAAGAATAAGAATAAGAATAAGAATAAGAATAAGAATAAGAATAAGAATAAGAATAAGAATAAGAATAAGAATAAGAATAAGAATAAGAATAAGAATAAGAATAAGAATAAGAATAAGAATAAGAATAAGAATAAGAATAAGAATAAGAATAAGAATAAGAATGAGAATGGCAGCTCCTGTTTCTGCTCTGTGCATGGAGCACTGCACAGTGAATCCACAACATTTATCTGCAATTTCTTGTTGCACAGTGCATTGCACAGTGAATCCACAACATTTATCTGCAATTTCTTGTTACTCTGGAGCAGCTTGCAGCTTACCTGGAGCAGTTCAGGATGGTTTCCATGATTGTTCATTGTCTGCACAACTTTCTGTAAACTTTGATTTGCTTCTCTCTCCCCCAGGAGTACATTGCAATGGGACATTTGATCAATTTGTTTGCTGGCCTTACTCACCCCCAGGAAATGTCTCTGTTCCTTGTCCTTCATATTTGCCATGGCTGGAGAATGGTAAGGTTAAAAAGGTAACTTTGCTTGCAGTGTGTGTCAGGAACTCAGCTAAAGGACAACTAATCAAATCCTTGTGCAGTTTTGACTGCACAACCTGGTCAATTAATTACCCATTCAGGAGCTTAATGAGGAAAAATTAATTTAGTGAGATGTAGGCTTCTCTTTTGGATGTACTGTGTGGGTTTTCTTGTAAAAACCAGGTACATTCTGGGAATTTATTTCTGCTGGATTGCATTCCTACTTTGTCCTATGTAAATATAAAAAATAAATTGACAAAGACAAAAGAAAAGTGGGTTTTGTTCTTTTTTTTGAGTATGGGTCGTGTAGAATCTATTGTGGAGGTGTAAGGCAGAAATATTTCAAACGTGTATGAGAAATGAAATCTCTATTTTGACCTTTCAAACTAAAACTCTGTTTGCTTTCAGGAAGTGTAGGACATGTATACAGAGTCTGCTTGGATGAAGGGATTTGGCAAACAAAGGAAAATTCCACAGACATTTGGCGGGATAGTTCAGAATGTTCTGAGAAAAATCATTTCCAAAAAAATGTAAGTATGTTTTATATTACGGTTAAAAACTTTAATCTTTTTAATCCTTTCTTAAGTAGCTGACAAAACATTTCCATTTAATACCTGCAAAGGATCTTCAGATTTCATTTAAATTACCAAATGGAAAGCTGTTATTTTACTTACAAGAAGAAAAAGAGAAAACATTAAAGAAGGGGATTCCTGCTTTTTATGCCACAAGTTATTTTCTGTTCAGAGTCCAGTGTTCACATGTGCTGATTTTCTCCTAATAAAAGAGAAAAATTCTGCAACTTGTCAAGCAAGTAAGCATCCCAGCACCTCCCCAAATCACATTAGTCAAAGTCAGACAACTTCTGAGCCTTCCAGCATTTAATGAGCTGTAAATTGGTTATTTCAAAGTTGGCTGGTCAGGGACTGGAGGATTCACCCTGATCTAAAGCATTTCTGCATTTCTCATATTGCATCAGGCCAGGGGCTGGCTGTTGTCAGCCAAACTTCCTTTGCCAAGGAGTTCAGCTTAGCAGATGTCAGAATTAGGTCTTTTAGGTAAGCACTACTACCACTATTTTTTACTTTTTAATGCTGACTGAGTGCTGTTTCTTACTTTATTAAGTAACCCTGCTTTACTGATTAGTTATGAAACATTATTAGTTCAGTACCTCTGTCTATTACTACATTTTTACCAAGCTCTTTATATAGTAAGCACATGAATTTCCAAACTTTCAGTTTATTTATGCAAATGTAATAAATATTCATAAGTTCTGAGTGTTTTCCAAGGTTTGCTGACCATTCTGGATAGCATATTTGTGTCTGCAAGATGTATTATTTCATCTTGTGTGACAGCAGACAATTTCTTTGAAAGCTTTAACCAGCTTTCCTACCAACACTAAATGTGGGCTTGCACCTTGTTTTATTTAATTGAAACCCCCCAAGATGCTGGAAGTAACCCAACACCAGAGGAATCAGCTTGGTTTCATGTGCTTTGGTGTTGCAAAATGGAAATAGCCAAGATGATAACTTGGGATTTTTAGCGGGTTTTTATGAGATTTTTAGCAGGTTTTTACCTACTGGAATGTTTCCATGGAGCAGAGTGACTCACAGCTGGGAATCTCATGTACTCACACTGTTTTTTCCTGGGCACTTTCACCCCCTACAAGAGAGGCATGGCTCACCAGCATGAAATTATTAGAGAAAACTGCTGGCAGGAAGAGAGTGCTGAGTAGTGCTGAGTAGTAGAGCAAGAAAAACAGCAAACTCACTGAGGAAAAGACTCAGGTTCCAAGAAAATAGGCCAAATATGGATTATGAAAGCCACATATCCTAGATCTCATTCCCTCTTCAGAGATGCTTTCCTTGGGCTAGAAGTTTGAAGAGTTGAGAGATAGACTTAAGCAGCTAAAACAGAAAAAAAACCAAAAAAAACACAAAAAAAACAAAAAAAAACCAAAAAACAAACAAACAAACAAACAAACAAAAAAACACAAAAAAAACACTTGGGGAAAAGAAATGCTAAATTAGGCAAATTGAAAGGAAATTTGTGCAGGGCCAGGAGCTGGACTTCAACAATCCTTGTGGGTACCTTTCAACTCAGGATGTTTCTGACAACCCATGAAAGTGTGAGTAGCTCCCTTCCTCCTCTGAGGTCTTATTTGTCATTTGAAGACATTCAAGACAGCTCTAATTTAAGATTTTTTCCCCTTTGAACTGCAGATGGAAGTCAGGGTGCTTCCACAGCTCCAGACAGACTCGAAGCTGTGCAGGCACAGCTGGCCAGTGGCTCCAGGGCACACTCACACACTCAGGGCAGGTTCAGTGAGCTCCCTCTGCAGCTGTCAGCCACCAGGGTCCCCTTGGAGCACGGAATCACGGCAGGGATCAGCTCTGATTTGGATTATGGATGGTGTTTGAGCAGGAGAAGTCTGGGAATAGTCCGGCAGTGCCTTTGTATTTAAAGAGAAGCTCTGGGTGCAAGGATCTTTGCCATGCACTGATTCCAAAAGGCAGCGCAGAGAGCAGGGATCAGAATCCTGCCCTGGCTCCTTGAAACTCAAAGAAGGTGATCCCCAAAGTTTCTGAGCTGTGCTCCTGCTCTGTCCCCCTGCCCACATAACATATTTTTCTTCTTTGTTCCAGGAGGAAGAACATAAACTGCTCACCACATTGCAGCTCATATACACAATAGGATATTATTTTTCTCTCATCTCACTGGTGTTAGCTCTGCTTATACTTTCTTTACTCAGGTTAGTATAAATTTTAAATGTATAAATTTTAAATTTAAATGTATAAATTTACATGCATTTTAAACACACAGAACCCCATACTCATATTCTTCTTTCTATGAAATTGAAGTTGCTATTTAGTTTCCAGTGTCCCAGTACCTTCCAGTACCTGAAGGGGCTGCAGAAAAGCTGGGGCTGAGCTCTGGGCAAGGGCATGGAGTGGTAGGACAAGGGGGAATGGCTTTAAGCTGAGGATGGTAGATTTAGATTAGATGTTAGACTGAAATTCTTTACTGTGAGGCCTCGCAGAGGTCATCCAGAGAAACTGTCCCATTCCTGGAAGATTTTAGGGCCAAGTTCAGCAACCTGATCTAGTGGAAGGTGTCCTTGCCCATGGCAGGGGGGATAGAATGAGAGGGGTCTTAAAATCCTTTCCAACCCCAAACCCTTCTGTTGATTCCATGTGAATAATTTGTATTTTCCTAAGGAGCAATACAAATGCAATTTTTGAGCAGAATCCAGTGATGGCAACTATATGAATACAACAGTTGTTTAGCTGGGTTTTTGTTGGTTTTTAACAATTTTATTTCTGCAAATTAGATATATTCCAGAGGATCCATGCATTACTTTTTTTTCTCCCACAGGAAACTTCACTGCACAAGAAATTACATCCACATGAATTTATTTGCATCCTTTATCCTGCGTGCGGCAGCAGTGCTTATCAAAGACTCTGTATACAACAATATTTACTCAAAAAGACCAAAGGATGAAACTGGATGGATATTATACCTCAGTCCAGAGGTAATGAGCTAGTTCATAGCTGATAGTAGATGTGTGCTTCTAGTGGTTATATCAGTGCTTATATATATATATATTATATATATATCAGTAACAGTTTTGGAAATTTGCCCTGCAGCATCAAGTGCTGAGGAGTTTGTAAATTGAGCTTTGGATGCTGAAA
Organism: Dicaeum eximium; assembly: GCA_013396995.1. NCBI lineage: Eukaryota > Metazoa > Chordata > Aves > Passeriformes > Dicaeidae > Dicaeum > Dicaeum eximium. The sequence goes on along the minus strand of VWZP01000979.1, from coordinate 141,900 downwards.
TTTTGTTGATAAAAGTTGGGGTAATCAAGATGAAATCCTGATTGTACGAGATTTCTTTTAAATGAATTGGAAGAACATATTAATTGATTGTAATATTTAGAATCAGCCACTTAAGCAAAACAACTCACACCTTGTAGGCTTTGGAAAGAAATCTCTGCGTTTATTTGGCATTTATTTACAACATCTCATTTGTGACCACTGTGAGTAAATTGTTCTTGTATGTATTGTAGGAATAGAACTTGCCCCTGTCAACAAGGTAAATTATCTGCAAGATAATTAATTATAACTATTATTTTAACAATTCATCAGTAAAAACTCTGACATGCAAATCATAACATCTATATTTACAATGATTCCTGGTCTCTCATTCCTACAGACTGTAATTATTTATTTTATTATTATATTTATTTTAATAATAAATAAATAAATATTTTATTTATTTCATTAATTTAATTATTTATTTCATTATTATAACAGATTGTAATCATCTGCAGGACTGCTCAGTTTTTCATGCATTACTTTGTTGGGGCAAATTACTTCTGGCTATTAGTAGAAGGAATTTATCTGCATACATTATTGATAACTGTGGTGCTCTCTGAAAGAAGACTGCTACAGACATACATTGTGATAGGATGGGGTAAGTCCAGACTTGTTTCCAAGCACTGATTATGTGGTGCTTTGCTGAGTCAGGGGAGGAAGGAAAAAATTGTGTAATGAAAAAAAAAAATCTGAATTCTGTTTTATTCGTTAGTTTTGAAGCCAGCAATTGTGTTTATGTGTGAATGTATTCGTCAGTCTGAGAATGCAAAATTCAACTACACCACGAAAAGTCATTTTGTATTTGAACTACAAATGGGGAGAGCCAGGATGAAGTTGATTTTTGTACCGTTGTAAACAGGAAACTGAAAACCACAAATCTTTGCAGCACACATTTCCACAAGCTTGGCTGGACTAGACTCTTCTTTTCTTTTCAGTTGTTCCGATCCTGTTCGTGGGCCCTTGGGGAATAAGCAGATCCAAACTGGAGAACACTGGGTAGGTTATTAAATAAAATGTTCTTTGGAATGCTGACATTCTGCTTGCTTGGCTGAAATCCCTTGGCAGTACTTGCCACGAGAACTGACCAGCAAATTATCAGATTATACAGCACCTATGGATACTTGTTACATTTCAAAGGTTTCCTTAAGTACTTCTACATTAAAAAAGCTTCTGGGAATTCTCAGATTTACTTAAGCATTTAGCAAGGAGTAGAATGGACTTTTCTTGTTCCTGAAATGTTCATCCATTTACACGAAGCAAATCCAACACCTTCATGGAGAGCATCCTGTCAGTGAGGAGAGGAGACCAGTGCTTTCCTTGGAGACCATCTACACTTGGAGTTTAATTCCTATCCACTGCCACTTTTTAAAGAAAAAAAGAGTAAATTGGAGGCTGATACAAAATCTGACAGCCACTGAGAGCTGGTATTTGGTGACAGTGACATTTAACATGCACTTGCCAGCACCAGTTTCTGTTCTTCAGTGATGCTGTTGGTGACACCACATAAACTTTGTGGTTTATGTATGGAATCTTTTGTTCTCCTCTTATTTTTCGTGGTTTCTAGAGGATTTTATTTGCAATGTGGATAATAAGCAACATCCAAACCACAATTACAGCCTTAGGGAGTCAGATAAATTGCAAATGACAAGCCAAGATCCTGCAGAACCTCAGGCAAATTAGCAAGAAGAAATAGGACAAATCAGAAGGGTAAAGCAGGAGAAAAAGAGACAGCTTCAAGGAAACAGTATCCACATTTTTTAGCAGATCAAGAAGCATGGTCACAATTCCCACTTTACTCATTTCCAGTCTCCACTGTCAGATAGATAATTTAAGTAGGATTAATTCCATTATGGGGGTTTTGGTGATGTTTTGTGGATTCAGAGTTTGCCACATAGTTCTGAAATTTATGGTCTAGGGAAACCTTCATCAACATTCATGTGGAAAGATCTTTGGAGCTGTTGGTGAAACTCTTCCCAGTTTTATTCCATTTCTTCTGAGGGCCACCTGAAAATGTTGAACTTCACCAAATTCCTTTTGAAATAAATAGACAAGTTATGTAAGCATTCTAACTTTTTTTTAAAATTAAAATAATTATACTTTAAATTATTCTCCAGGTGCTGGGGAACAAATGAACACATGGGGATCTGGTGGATCATCCGAGGACCAATGTTGTTTTCCATTGCAGTAAGAATTATATAACCTCTATTATTTTTCCCTCCTTGGTCTTTGTCATTAGTGCCATTTTTGTCCTTGAAGATTTTAGAACAAATAAGATACAGTTTCCTACCACAGAAATATCAAGGGAGACACAAAGTGACAGAAGGCATAAAGTTTTGTTCCAAAAATGAGGAAGCAGGGTTCTGTATTAAAAAAAAAAAGAAATATAATTTTGTACTGGAAGATCATTATCAAATGATATATCAGGCTGAATAAGACAGTGCTAAGTTACTCAGTTTTGCATATTTATTATGTGACAATCACCTGCTTGTATTCCAACCTCATCCCAGCTGCATTCCAGTTATTTGTTGGCAGGTTTTGCAAGTGTTTAATATCAATTATACCTTTTTTTAGCAGTTAACTGATTAGTATAATCACATTTGCTGTAAGTAAACCATATGTGTTTTCCTTCTAGGTTAACTTTGGCATCTTCTTAAAAATTCTCAGAATGCTGATTTCCAAACTAAAAGCTCAGCAGATGAGCTTTCATGACTACAAATACAGGTATGTAACAAATGACACAGAAGTCCTGGCCCCTTTTTAAAAATTTTTTCACATAAAAACTTGTCAAGTTTCCCCTAAAGATGCACCCACCACAGGCAGGTGTAATAGATATTCAGAATATGGGAAACAGATATATTCAGAATATGGGAAACAGATATATTCAGAATATTCTGAATTGATACTCAGAATAGGAAAACAGGCTCCACAGACATTTCCCTGTCTGAGAGGCAGAGGCAGCTCAGCACCTGTGTGCTGAGTTTTGGGGGCATTTTCACAAAGGATTTTCAGTGCAGTGAGATCTCTGCTCTCAGGTATCTCCTCTCACACCTGGGGCCTCTGCTGCTCTGACACATTTTTCCCTTTGTCACCGAAATTTGGAAAAAAAAAAAAAAAAAAAAAAGAAAAAAAAAAAAAAAAAAAAAAAAAAAAAAAAAAAAAAAAAAAAAGAAAAACCCTCTAGCACTANAAGAAAAAAGAAAATCCCTCTAGCACTATGTCTGTAGCCTAATAGAGAATCAAGCATTACTTTAGTCTGGCCAGGATGTGCTATGGAAAACATTTCATTTGCACAAGTCTTTTAACTAGATTTTCCATGGATTTATGCATACATTATTTTCAAAATCACAAAACTGCTACTACCATTCCAAAGTCAGAAATTGAGGGCGCATTTTTGGAATAATTTCTTTGTTGCTGAGTTCTTGATTTTTGGCACCAAGGACATTTAAAAAATATAATAATCAAACATTTTCTTTTTAAGATTGGCAAAATCCACACTTGTGCTGATTCCATTGTTGGGGATCCATGAATTTGTATTTACCTTCATCACTGATGAACAGGTGGAAGGACTTTCAAGGCATATAAGACTTTTCATTCAGCTGACAATGAGCTCATTTCATGTAAGTACTGTTTTGCAAATATTGATTTCAGGGTTCATAGATCCATGTGCATTTGCTGCTCATCACAGTTACAGTGAATTCTGATTTAATATTATATTAAATAATAATATAATAATATATATTACATAAGCTGCACATATGCTTAAGGAATTAATTATATAAATAATATTAAAATATTATATTGATATTATAAATAATAATAAAAATTATATTATTATTCCAACCTACAATGTCTCTAAATACACTGTTGCAGTAACAAGACTAAACACTCACAAACTGCACAATCAAATATGATAGTCCCAAACACCAAAAAAGGAATCTGACATTTTCAGAAAAAAAGGTGTCCTCTGGTAATAGGTAACAGTTAATCACAGACCCCTGAAAACAGCATTAAATGGTCCTTTAAAACACTCCCAGCCAAAATCATAACCATGAGAATGAATTTTTGAGAGAGTACTAATGAACCTGCTCAGCAAAGTTGTCCTTTAGCCACATCTTCCTGGGGCACAGGACAGCAATTTCCAGATCTTTATTTGCTGCAAACCCCAGTGATCTGTCTGGCTCCTGGTGGCTGCTCCTCAGTAATTCCCTGCTCTGACCCTGCTGCCCTCCTCTGCAGCCTGGAGCCATCTGAGCATTGCTGCACTTTCCCCACCGTTTATGATGAGTTTTAACCTTTGCATATCTGCCCCTGTGCTCTGGTGTATGCAGGCACCAGTGTTTTGGCACTGTTATTGAGGCTAAACTTTAAAATTTCCACCACAGCTTAAGGGGAAAAATGTCCTGAGTGACAGCAGAGAATTCCTGGAGAGCCACAACCCCAAGGAGCCTGCTGACATGGTGCTCACACAATCACAGATTTATTTGGGTTGGAAGGGACCTTCATGTTTGAATATAAGTTCCTTGGTTAGACATATCCTTACTTGGAGAGGTTGCAGTGCCTAGATGTTATTTTAAAAGTGCAGAATCATTTTAAGTGAAGATTTTATTTACTGGCCTGTACAAAGAAATCTGATATATAAAGCAGCTTACTCATCCTTGCTAAAGAACACAAACTTCATTCCTTTTGGAGAAACATGCATGAGCTTGGCAGCATGTCATGCTTTAGAAGCAAAGCTCCATTAAAAAATACCCAGAGATCTTAGCCAATGTTTATTGCAGATTCTCTTTTTTAGCTGCAGCATTATTTATGAAGGGATTAGCCAAAAAGCACATAAACTGTACCCAATTACATTTGTTTAGTCTGCAAATCTTCTCAGTAGTTTTAAAAGGCAGTTAAACTGTTTTGTTAAAGAAAAACAATTATCCCTGGGACCTCAGCGGAAGGTTTAACTCAAACATTTTCAAGGAGCACAAAATTAAATTCTAAATAGGAGTTCAGTTGTAGGTATGCTGCTGCTTTGCTTTAGGAAATGGGGCAATCTGAACATCTTGGCTCCCTTGTGCATGGAAATTGTTACCCTCAGGAAAAAACCCTGGTTTATGGTGGAGAGAACCCAGCTATTTGATGAGTAATTTATCACATTGCAATTGTCACCAAACTGAAGAGCAGCTCTGAGGCTGAGGTGTGCATCTCTCCTTTCCTCTTGGTGTTTCTGCTCGTGAACGTTTCTTCTGAATTTCTGACTCTCTGCTTTCACTCACCCTGGGGTGATTCTGAAAATGTGTTTGAGAAGTCACAGCACACTGGAAAGCTTTCCAAGGGTGAAAACCAATTTACTGGGAGAAAAAACGATAAAGAAACCAGGATAGAGAGTGAACATTAAATATAAATAATCAGCAAAGTTTTCCACCTTCAGATGTGATTTTACAGCCACTGCTCTGAAATTCCCAGAGGTGTTAAAAACTGAAACCAGCCCAGGCAGCTCCTGACCTGGGCAGTCTCTGCCTCTCTCACAGTGGCTCTCACCAGGCTCAGGAGTGTCATTTAAATCCTGTGAGGCCAAATTTAGGGTTCATACCCATAACAAACCACTCCAAACCACCCAGCAGAGTCATGAACTTTCTACCCCCCCAAAAAGAGAACTCCCTTCAGGAGCAGGAGAAGTTCTGCATAACAAGTTGCTTTTTAAGCTACTAAATTTAATTTAATACTATATATTTAAGTATAGTATTAGTATTATATTAATATTAGTTTTATATTATTAGTAGTATAATATTAGTATAATATAGTATTTAATATTTAAATATTTAAAATATTAGATGATACTACAATATGTATTTATGTGCTGTAATTATTATGCTACAATTTGTACTTAATATCCCCTATTATTAACTCTAATTAACTATATCTTCCTACCATAACCCAGGTGAAGCATGAAAAATGACAGAAATAAAATCCATGGAGAAAGCAATTCTGTTTCCTATTTCTCCTGTCCCCATTTCCACTGGTGTGGCAGATAAGCTGCACATATGCTTAAGGAATTAATGACTCTAAATAATTCAGGACTGCTAGAAAATTAACAGCAGGCTCAGAACACTATTGGTTAATTCTAGGTATAATTAAAAATGTTGAAGCTTCTGTGTATGTGAATTTCTTTCTAAACTTTTGTCTGAGCTATGCAGAAACTTTTCTGGCAAAATATGAGTGTGGGAACAATCAAATGCTGTCAACTGAATTGCACCTTTGTAGCTGTGATATAAGTATTGCCTTGGGACTCAGAGTATTTATTCCTTAATCAGAACTTGTGTCACAGATGGCTCCAGGCACACCAAAAAAGGGCATTTCCTGAAGCAGTGGGAATAAATCTGCATGTCTGTGGGGCTGAGATGCAGCCTGTAAGCTGCTTTAGCCTGAGATCAAACCCAGACAGAGAGAGGCAAATAGAAATAATAATTTTGGGGTTGGTTTAAAACAAGTTGTATCTGTAGGATTTTTTAAGATGTTTATCTAAATCAGTTTCAAAGGAAAAACAGCAATTCGAAACGGCCATAACACTCGATATAGCTGAACTTTGAACTGACACTAAGCACTTAATAGAGAAATAATTTGTAAAAAGAACCCAAATGAGATCACAGGGGCATCATTCACAAACCCAAACAAGCATATAGATAATATGAGAAACCAAGGTGCATTTTTTTAATTTTAGCACGTTTGGAAATAGTAGCAGCCACAGTATATAGGCAATAGTTTGGGAAAAAAACAAAACAAAACAAAACAAAACAAAACAACAAAACCATTATGTGATAGCAAAATGAAGATAAAACTGGGTCTCATAATCTGTTCCTCAGCATCTGCACAAAATGTGCCCTGCTCTTGCCAAGGAACTGCACAAAACCAAGTGATTGGGTACTTCAGTAACAAAGAAATGCAGACAACTAGTTTCATTTTTGAAGATTTAGGAGCACTGTTTATATTTATGGTTTTAACACTGATGTCACCTTTAAATTAAGGCTTCAGGTATTTCCTGCACACTGACATTTTCCTCTCACTCCCTTTCTCTTACAGGGATTTTTGGTAGCAGTTCTCTATTGCTTTGCTAATGGAGAGGTAAGACACAATGCTGTGAGAGAAGTTTTTAGTTCATTAGTGAAGTGTATTAATGCCACCAAGAAGGATGAACACACTGAGCAGCTCTGCCTATTGAGAGCACATATTCATTCTTTTGGGCTGGTAAAATTGTTTTGAGTGAAGAGAACAGCAAGAACTAGCACAGCTTTGGGCTCAAATGCAAAGTGTTTCCATGGAAGGCTGAGTGGTGACAGCCCTGGGGAGGTATGGATAGCCTGGGGGTGTCTGAAATGCCATTAGAGGTTTATGGTCACTCTCCTGAAACCCACTTCTTTAATCAGCTGAAACCCCAGACTTTGTGGGCTGTCAGGCTGAACCCTGAGTTTACCCCTGGGCTCCACGTGAAGTGATCACATTCCGAGTTCTTCATCATCTCAGACAGGAACATGTTGAAAAAATAACTTCATAAAATCACAGAATGGGTTGGGTTGGAAGGGATCTTAGCGCCCATCTCATTCCACCCCCTGCCACTTGGGCCTTCTACACCTGGTGCAGCTGAACTCTCAGGCCAAAGTGCTCCTGGTTGGAGCCAGGGGAAGCCCCAGCTCCTCCACATGGAGCTGGAGCCTGCTCTCCTCTGCTGGCAGGGGAACACTCAGTGCTGAGGATTTCCACCAGGCTGCCAGAGCAATGTTTTAACAAAACAAACCAGCTACACCAGCACAACACCTGGGTAAAGCTGCGTGGTCCTGGTTTCCACAGCCCCTGGGCTTTCCTCCTCCTCCTCCTCACTGCAGTAGGCTGTAAACAGGGGAGCCACTTGAACTCTCACACAGTCAGATTTGCAGAGGAAAAACTTTCCTGAGTCAGGGTGAAGAGGCTGGACTCTTCAGATTAATTTAGCAAACAAATCTGTTCCTACCCTACAAGCACCAGGTGCAGGATAAAGCCCACAGGGGCAGGAATCTCGGCACTTCACAGTTCCTCTCATTTTACAACCAGTATTTGTGTCACTCAACTACATGATGCCTTGAGAAAGCTGACCTAGAGCAGAGGCTGGACAGAGCTAAAGAATAAAGCAGGGATTTATTAAAAGGATTTCCTCCATGGATCCACCTTGGGCAGCACAAGAGCCCAGCCAGGGCTGCACCCAAGATGAACCAAAATGGGCACAAAATGGACACCGGGCACGGGCTCTGGCACTTTGATCATTTCTGCTCCATTTGCATCTCTGAGTTCATTGTCCAATTCCAGCTTTAGCCCATCAAGTCCCATCCTTCTTGTTTTTCTCTCTTCAGCCCACATTGTTTGTGCTCTTGGGCCTGAGGTTTGGATCATTTGTCCTTGGTCCCCAGCTAGAGAAGGAATTGAGCTCACCATCCCTTAATATGAAGCCCAGACCCACACACTACAGCAGAACAGAATCTGAAAAATAGAAAAGCTAAAACCTGAGCCATCATACAGGATGCTCTCATGCCATTACCAATGACCATTTTCTCCTCCCCTCAGGTGAAAGCAGAGCTGCAGAAGCAGTGGTCCCGTTTCCTGCTGGCAGATCCCTTTGGCTGCAAGCTCTGCTTTCTGGGGGAAAACATCAAATACCTCAGGAAATGTTCACACAAAGGGAAAAAACAGCACCTGAGCAGCAAGCAGCACTTGGGGCTGGAGGTGAGCAGGCCCTGGGAGGTGCAGCTGCAGCAGGTGCTGGGCAGGCACAGGACAGACACCAAGGCAGGTCCCCCCCAGGTGAGCATGTCCGACAGCAGCGAGGGAGAGGTCACCACCGGAGAGACCACCGAGGAGGTCTTTGAGGAAAGCGAAATTTAGGCAGCTGTCCCCTGCCACCAGCCAGTGTTGGGGAAGGTCTCTCACCTCCAGCTGTTCAGAGCTCTGGGATGTGCAGCGCAAGGACAAAGCAGTTGATAGCCCGGGTGTTCCAGTTTTCTTGGTCTGGGAGAAATGTTATTTATCTGGATGTTGCTGAACTTGGTGGCTGGGCAGAAGAGATCATCTGGGTGGAGCATTTTTGCTTTGAGCTGGCATTCTTGTTTTTGTGGCAAACACAAGGAAGCAGGATTAACTCTGGAACTATGGAGGCTCTGGAGAAACATTTTGTCAGCTTCATCCACGTGTGACTGGCTTTGAGTCATGTCATGAGAAGTTCTTAGTTTTTCTTTTCCATAGGAGTGGTTCATAAATAGAGAGATGTGTGTGGAAGACTCTTTCCTTCACAGACTGAAATCATACCCTATCTCCAGAAAACCACCCTGATTTTAGAACAAACCAGACCAAACATATCTATAGATTAAACCCAGAAAACAAACTTGGGAAGAACCAAGGTTTTGCTTGCATTTTTGAGCATCTTCACTTAAAGTTTATTGCTGGAAATGTCATTATGAGATGAAAACCCAAAATACTTCCATGAAATGTGCCCAAATGAAATGTTCTGATAAAATTTTTGTAACCTTTTGTTTTGTTTTTGGATTTTTTTGTTTGTTTGTTTGGGTTTGTTTTTTTTTGTTTTTTTTCACCTTCCTCCCAGGGGACCCAAAATGGGTAAAGACATGGGATTGTGACAGCACCAAAAGAGTATTGTGAAATCCTTCTTCCTCCATTTAACAAGAGCCATGGTGAAGTTTCATTTCTCACATCCAAACTCATCCAGAGATCTATGAAATGCAATCAAGTTTGTCAATATTCTATGATCCAGCTTATATAACTTACCAATGCTTTTATGATTATTTATCAGGCTACAAAGGTTTAACCATGCACCCCGTGGCATTTATACTCTTTTATTGCAAAGAACAGATCAATTAATTGACTAACACTAGTTCAAGAACCTACTCCTGGCACTTTACAAAATTATTTCTTTTACAGTTCTATCTGTGTTAACCTATTTAATCAATACAAAGTTGTATATTTCAGTAATGTATTAATAAACTGTAAATGTTTGATCCATTTTAAAATAATACATCTGCAGTTTTTAAAGGTTTTTTACTAGAATGGGAATTCTGCTTATATGGAATTTTACTGCAATGGATTTCTTCAGCAGCCACTGGAAACATCAGACACCACACATACACACTTTGTGTCTTCCTCAATTAAAAACAGACTGATTTCTTCTAGAGCCATTTTTTAAGACATTAAAGAGATGGAAGTGATTTAGAATGTGTTTTACTTAGGTGCTAAAAACGTTGAAATTTTAAGATTTTATGGGATCTCAGTAAAATAGTTGCCTTTTTAATTGCATTTAATTTCATATGGTCAAGAAACCAGTTTTCTGTGTTTTGAACAGCAGTCCCTCTAGCTGCATTTTCTCCTCTCTATTATGTGTTTGGGCTTTTTGCCTCTTTAAAAATCAACCCTTGTTATATAAGCAGGCCCTGCTGGCCTGAGGTCTGATCCAGACAAAAACAACCATCACATGGATTCCTTCAGAAAGCGCCTTTCTGAGTATATAACAGCAGGAATACAGCATTATTTATTCTACAGAATTACCACAAGCTCCTAATTGCTAAATATTTCTAGAAGACGGCAGCGAACTCCCAATTCACGTGCGTCAGTCAGAGTCAGGAGTAGCTGACTGCCCTCCTGGGCACTTGAAGGTCAGGAATCCTCCTGGGATTTTCTTCCCAGCCTTTGTGGAGCCCCTGGAGGGACAGGGAAGCTGGTGAGCTGATAAAACCCCCTGCAGCAGCCAGGGATGCTCCAAGTGCACAGACTGGACACACAGGAACAGTGGGAAGGACAAGAAACAGATCTTGTTCTGACAAAACAAGAGTGGAGGAGACAGCCTGGCCTCAACTGGTGGTTTTTTACAAGTGGTATTTTATGTAAATTATGTATCTAACTGGCACACTGACTAACTATCAGGCAACAGAATGTTTAACATTCCCCCAGGGGTTTATGCTTGTGCAGACCTGGTAACAGGTATTTTCTCTTTATCAATTGGTTTCTCACCTTCCCTCCCCAAATTGCCACTGCCTTTTGAGAAAGCCTGGTGGGAGATAAAGGCTTCCCACAGTCCTGGGAGTGTGGACTCTGCTGAGCCAATCCATTCAGGTCTATTAATCCTCAGGAGATCAGAGGCAATCCACACCCCAACCTGACTGCCACAGCTTTGGAGTTGTCTTTGCCAAGGATTTCGCTTTCTGTCAAAACTTGCATGACCAAAAAAAAAAAAAAAAAAAATTGCATTCCAAGCTCAGAATAGCCTGTGGGGTTCAGAGGAGCTTTGCCATGAGATGTGGTGTGATAACTGATCTGATATGTACCAGTAAGATTTATTCCATCTCAGTAATCTGTTGTGATTCACGCTATTAATCTTTGATATTTTACTTCACCTAGAGCACAACCTTCCAGACACAGTGGCTCCTCCTACAGCCAGAGATGTCAGCTGTATGCTAATTATTCATGTGTCCTTACATTCTTGGTTAAATATATTGCTTCTACATGCCAGAGTCTGTGCCTCAAAGGCTCCAACAGTAAAGCACAAACATTCCATTCTGGAAAGCTCTGTCAGTTATGCCTTGGAATCAGTAATACCGGTCCTTCCTTTCACCCCTTTTCATCTGATTCTGGAATTTTCTTCCATTTTCCCATCAGTCTGAGCTCCTGTTAAGGAAAATTCATGATGTTACTTTGCTGACATCATCTTTCCCAACTTCCATAGCAACCACCCTTCTGGATTTTTAACTGTATTTTTTCCACCTGCCATTTCCAATCCCACAAACTCTCTGCTGTGCTAAATGTCATCTCATGTTTGGGTATCTCTGCAGTCGTTCCTGGAGCCATACAACTACAGTGAGAAGCAGCTGCTTGTGAGCTGACTGTAGAACTCAAAGACATCCAAGCAGCTGATACAAAAAAACAGCCTCAGTCTCTTTGAGCAAAGAGCGAGAGACAAATGACAAATAAGTCTTAAAACATTTTCTAAGTCTAGAAAAAAAAACAAAACCAAAAACCAATCATAACTCTGTAAATAAGAAGACTGCAACTTCTGCTGTACTCTGGGAGACTTGAGTGTTTGGTTTTCTACTTGATAAAACAGGAAGTCAGAATCAAATCTGAGCTGAAGATTTTCATCCTCTGCTTTCAGAGACTCGTGGAAACAACAGTGCAAACAGCCTGCAGCACAGACCACTGAGGTTGGACTGTTTGTCCCTACAATAAATACTTCTCCAGTGCATGTTTGTAATCTTTTTTCATTTGTATAAGGACCGAGGCAGTAACTTCCCCAAGGAAGAAATATGACATGAGTGTTTCTGTGGTTTGAGTCAAGCTAGGGGATCATGACTGCTGAAACTTCTCTTGTGTGTGAGATTAGTTCAATATATTTAACCAAGAATGTAAGGAAGCTGTGCAAATAGAATTCCCTGGGCCATCTGAGCATCAATTCAGAAACTGCCATTGTGTTCACTGAAACCACGTGACAAATATGGTGGTAGTGCAGCAAACCAGGAAAGATTACAAGATCTGGGTTAAACCAACTGCTTTAACTTTGCACATAGCTTTACTTCTAAGGGGCTCATGCAGAACACAGGTCACATTGACTTCTGAAGGTTTAACAACACTTTCAGCCCATCCACCTTGTAAAGTAAGTTTAACTTTTCCAACTGACTCACAGCAGTAGCCATGTCTACTCCTATTTCAATATGTGAGTCCTTCCATGAACACTACAAATATCATCAACATCTGTGACCCTCTGCAGGCTGTCTGTCTGTCCATCCTAAGCCCTGCAAGGCAGAGTTGTCTCTTTGTGGATCCAGTGGCCCACACAGATGAGTACAGATCCAAGAGATCGTGGTCAGGGCCCCCAAGACACCAATAGGACTTACCTGCCTTAGGGCTGGCCCGTGGGTCCAGGAGCACAGCTTCAAGTTCAGGCCTGAGATGTTTGTAGGTGCCTAAGGTACATTGTAGGTGCAGTCATCTCCTGCTTTTCCTCTTGGACGGATCTCAGAAGTCAAAGGCTTAATTACATTGTGGAATCCAAGCTGATTTTTTAATTATTAAGGCTGCAGAAGCCTAGCACAGATATTCCTGTGCAGAATGGTGTTAAACCTTGTGACCTCTGCACCTAAATATTGCAGACTGCAAGGCTGCCACTGCCAATACCTGCTCTGGTCCTCTAACTGTGATGTTCTTCTGGGCACTGGCACTACACCAGCACAGCAAATGGCTTGTTCAGTATCTCCCCAACTTGGGTTGTGTCAGAGTCCTCTCTCTACAAGGAAGTGCCTTCTGCTGTCAGGTTGCAGCTGAATGTAGCACAGCATGTGGAGAGTATCCACCAGCTGCTCCACACCATGCATCAGAAACTGAAACAGCATTTGAAGTTTTTTTAACAGACTTAGGCAACTTTGGACAAGGTGCAAAAGAACTGCTGTGAAAACCGAGCTCCCACCTGGGACTTGTTCAATGTTTCACCTTCAGTGTCTTCTCCTTTCAGAGAGGTGCACACCTGTGCCACCACTGCCCACCTCCATGCACAAGCACAGGGTCCAGGGGGCTGCAGAAACCAATTCTTACGTGAGTTCAAAACTGAGAAATTCCTAGAAAGAATCTCCGCAGAGGTTGATGAGATGTGTGGATGTGGTGCCTCCAGGAATCACACCCTGCTGGAAGGGGGCTCCTGTTCTGCAGAACTGTCACCCCCAGCTGCTCTGACCACCTTCCACAGGCAGGTGTTGGGTTAGGCAGGATTTTGGCAGGCCTGAGTTTGACTTTGCCAGAAAACCTGTCAGCACGCATGTTAACTCAAATACTGAAAGGAGAAAAAGTCTTAACAAGATTTTACAGCAGTGTTTTTCAACTGAGCTTCAAGCTGCATGTAAAACTTGGAAGTAAAGGATTGACTGGGTGGGGCAAAGCTCCAGATCACTTAAAACATAAAACCACACCCATTCCGTGGCAGCTGCTCTCAGCCTGCTCGTGGTCAGCTTGCTTGCTCAAGAACCACTTAACCACATGTGTTTCTTAAATTGATTTCCAGAAAAAAAATTTAAAAATTAAAATAAAAACTGTAGGAACCATACATGTCTGAATATCATGTGCAGATCTGAAAAGGGTAAGCTCAAGAAGATTACACCCCAGTGATGTGGCTGCATATTCAAGCTGCATTAAGCTAATACCAACAAAGTCCATGTGGCACCCCACAGGGTCTTTGATCAAACTACACTTGCAAGGTTTGGGGCTGTGGGAGAAGTAAAAGTAACTGGGTAAAGACAATTCCATGCTCAATGTGTCTCTGTACAGTTTATTTTACAGGAGATGAGATGAGCACTATGGTGTATATAAACTTGCAGAACAATATAGGAAAATACAGTTTAACCATATGAAATTGTTTTACAGTAAGACAGAAAAATTACATATAGGAAATGCCTTCAACACTGAAGGACAAGATCCACAGCTGACATCAAGTAGCTTCCACTGAACCCTGCCAGTTTATTCGAGCTGAAGATCTGCCCCTTAAATCTTTTCTTCATTCAACTTCAGTTCAATGATTCCTTCATCTATCCTTAGGGAACAAAAGCCATCCTGTAATTCCCACAATGATCCAAGATTTACTAGTAACCCAGACAGAGGCTTTGTGATAAATGAACTATTTAAGGGATCTAGTCAGCCAAAATTTATAGGAAGTTATAAAATTTTGGTTAAGCATCTGTAAAAACAAGTCATTAGTACTGGAAAAAGACAACTTTCCTAGAAATTTAGAAGTATTTAGGAAAACTTACACAAAAAGGACCAAATAAGCAACTTAATTTTGGTAGAAAACTCTGGTTTAGTGTATGCCTGGTAATCTGGCCTGCCTGTGAATCCCTGCTGCTACAGTGTCTGCAGAACTGCCCAGTGGAATTCTCACACTGTCTTGTGTTACAGAAAACAAGGGAATTATCTAAGGAGAACAAAATATTTTTGTCCAACACTAGTACCTGCTGTTTTCATAATGGATAGAGGCTGCTGTCCCCAAAGAATATTTTTGACCTGAAAAAGTATGGACATCCAAATTCCTTAGGCTCTTCTAATAATCTCAGCCATTTCATCAAAAAACTCCAAAGGAACAAGGGATTTCAGGTCAACCATTCCCAAATTCTGGGATTAACATGACTTTGATTCTTATGTTAGCAGATGTGAGATCCCTGAAATCACATTCAGCTTTTGAGTTCCAGGACCAGAACATTTCTTCTCCACAACTGCTGTAAAAAAAAGGTTGTGGGATTATTATTATTATTATCATTATTATTATTTATTAATTTTACACAATCAAGTGTAACAGTTCTTTTATGCAAAATTATCACTGCATACTACTTTTATGCAGAATTCCCTGCTGGTTCTACTGATACTAAAGATTAGCTTAGACCAAAGATTAGCTTCAATGCAGTTGCTTTTAAGACTAATTTTTTCTATTCCATTTTCAGCACTGAGAACTTAGGATGCCTGAGCTGGACTGCAAATTCTCAGAGCCAAAGGCAGGTCTCCTGGAGATGTGGGTGTCCTAAAAGGGTGCACAGTCCAGAGCAAGAAGGGGCTGAGAATCCTGCACAGATCTGTGCCTGAGATTTGGCAATTTGTAGGGCAAATCTGTATTTTTTCACATGCTTGTAGCAGATACTATTTAAAGAGGCACTTCAAGGGGATCTACTAGCAGAATTTTAATAGGGTTGTGATACAAGCCATTACTCAGTTACTTGTTAAATCAGTAGCCCTAAAAGACTGCATATATTCAAAATTATAGTCCTGTCCACTCACTGAACCTGGATAGAGCAGCTGGAAAGCTTTTGTTCTGAAAATCCACTGAGTTTGTCTCTTATGACACACCTGAAATAGTTCAACTTAATGTAAGTTGAGGGAATTCAATTTGAATGTCTCAAATTTATACGTGTTTTTTTCTGTGATTATTATATGGTTAATCTAAGACTTATTTTTTTATTGGTCTGTGAAAGATTTTATCCACGTACAGTTCTTAGACTCAGATGCATCATTAGGCACGAAAGGTTTCTGCCTTGAGGAATGCATGGGATTAGAAATTTAAGTTGAATTGTGCTATGTGTTGGTCCCTTCAGAAAAAACATCCAGGAAGGAAAAAGAAAGGTGTGGCCAGCACAAAAGTTATTACACTTCCAAACCTGGTGGCTGATTAAAAAAATCCAAAATAAAACCCAAAACAACCTCTCTAAAAAAAGCTCTTAGAACTCTCAGAAAACAGCCAAAAGCATGAAGTTGGGTTAGCACGCTGAAATAACATGTATGTTCTATGAAATTCCAAAATTAAAGGTCCTGAAGAGGGTTATACTTCACTGATGAAGGGCTGGCTACAGTAACAACAGAGGGCAAAAATAAAGAGCTGAAAGATGCACCACTCATATGAATAAAACCTACAGTAAGACAAAGCAGTGGGTGTTACTCTTACAACAGTGCTTCTCAGGAAAAGACACGGACTTGCTGCCAGGAAAGACTTCACTGCCACTGTGCTGCAGCAGGGCTGAGAGCTCCAGGCTCCTGCAGCACAGCAGGCTCAGCACAGCTGCCCTGGGGCAGCCAAAGCCAGAGCCCCTTCTCCAGCCCCCGGGCAGCACTGGCACTGCTGGTGCTCCACAGGTGCAGCCAGGTGTGAGCTCTGGGTCACCACAGACACACCTCAGCACTGATCTGCAAGTGCTGAGCAGGACTAGGGGGATGATGGGCTCCTTCTTCATCATTACTCAACACCCATCAGGCTCTGAGAGAGATGCACTGAGGTAAGCATCTTCCTGCCCCGTGTACCTGCTTTAATCTGGATTTATCTGTCATTAACCACCTGGTTAAGACAGATGTGAGCAGCAGGCTCCTCTGGATGCCTGTGGGCTGCTCCCCATCCCTGTGAGAGGATGGGAGGAATGTCCACACAGCAGGAACTCCTCAGAGCCAGTGCTTCAGCAACCTCTGCCACACCACCCTCCTATTTCAACACACACTGGGGAGCAGAAAGCCTGCAGGCTTTCCAGAGAGGTCTGTGAACTGAAAAGCTCATTATTCTGCAAACTGCCTCTTTGACACTGCCCAGTGAGAGGAATGTCAGGGTGACCAGGACTGCCCTCAGGACACTGCTGCCATCTCTGGGACCAGACACAGCAGGCTGCACCAGTGGACAGGAGATACTGTGAAACAGTAAATCTGCTTTCAGCTCAGAAGTAAACATCCAATAATCACATCAAGAAGCCACATCTACTCATTCCAGGGGGACCTTCAAAGTGCTTGTCTGGATTTCTTAAGGTGCTTGGTAGTGAAGGACCCACCTGGGTAAGCAGTGCCCTTTCTCTCCCTGTGTGTGACTGAAGAAATAGACGGGCAGAGCTACTTTGTCACTGAATTATGGATTTGAGTTTTTACAGCTGCTTCAGTAGGTGACCAGTGGGTCCATACTCCAGAGGTGTGTTCTGCCTGCAGCCCCACACAAGAACACTGCTGGAGCTGCTGGGAGCTGCACAGAGAGCAACTACACGTTAATGATTTCTCATTTCTTAATATTTACTTTATCCACGTACTGGAGTATAAGTAAGGAAAAAAGAGGCTTGTGCATTTCTGTTTGTAAGCCTGATTTTCAAAGAGTCTTATCTCTTAGCTCCCTGCTGTATTCCAAGAAATCTCTGAGTGCTGAGCACTTCCAAAGAAAGGTGAAGAATGCCCATTTCTATCTAACAAGCCTAACTTGCAGCTAATATTTAAATAATGACATTAAAAACAGGGACAATTCCAAGAAGCTCTAACAAAGCCTGAGAAACTACGACTGCTACAAGCACATAGAAATTTCCTGTGAATGCCTCACAGAAAATTCCTGTTAGGAGAAAAAAAAAATCCAACCCAAGCAAAGAAAATAAAGCTTTATAAAGGGAAAAAGAAGCAGTGCACAAGTTTGCATGCTGCCTGTCAGGCACTGAAGAAAGTGATTTCAGTGTTTACCTGTGCAGTAAGGAGGAGCACAGCTGCCCCCAGCAGCTCAGAAGGGGCTGCACAGGGGGAAAGGGAGTCTAGAAACATAACAGGGATTTCTGTATGATTTTCACTGCTGTTACAGTATCTTAAGATTTAAAAAAAAAAAAATATTAAAGCTATCTTCTACAATTCCAGTGTCCAGCAATGAACTAATATCCCTATAAGGGAGCAACCAAAGCCTTTTAAAAGATGTCCAACACACAGAAGTGAAGAACAAGTGTGAGTTGCAGAGATGACTGAATCTGGAGCTGGTTGGCAAACTGAGAATTAGGCCTTTTTGGGATATTGCTCCAAGGAAGAAACTGGAATCTTGTTCCTAATGGGAGAAGAGTGCATTTGGCCCATGTGGTAAAGGACTCACTGCTCTCATCTCATGAACTCCAACAGGAATCAGCCAACAGCACTGGATCCAGAATGAGTTCTGGTAGGAAACAAGCTGAAAGAATACCTTGGAAAGAAAGATGTTCAGCTGGGCTTTGAAGACACAGGCAGGAAGGTTTGGATGATGAATAAAAAGTTCTCACTCTGTATGGCAGCTGAGGGTACAGCTGGC
The DNA here is from genome assembly GCA_013396995.1 of Dicaeum eximium. Lineage (NCBI taxonomy): Eukaryota > Metazoa > Chordata > Aves > Passeriformes > Dicaeidae > Dicaeum > Dicaeum eximium. The sequence continues at coordinate 123,266 of VWZP01000979.1, read as the reverse complement.
AGGCACCTCACCAGCTCTGGCACCCAACAGATCTGAAGCCATGGAACTCAGGAAGGCCTTTTGCTAAGAGAAGGGCCAAAAGGCTCTGGCTGGAATGGAGACTGCCAGAGAGCTCTCCAGCACAGGACAAGTGTGTGACAGCATGGCTCAGACCCAGAGGGAGCTCACAGCTGTGGCAGCACTCCCAAAACACAGGTGGCTTAACAGATCTGGGCAAGCAGAGCTACCTGCAAAGCACCAGAGGAAAATTCCCCCTTGTTCTACCTCTGCCAGTGAAAGCAAACTGTTGACTGAGAACTGAGCTGCTCTGTGACCTCAGAGCACACAGAGATGTGAGATAACCCTGCCAAACTCACCCCCACAGTGACTAAACCAGCAAAATCTCACACCAGGCGTGTGAGCTGCCCGGGGAAATGAGATGGTGCCTAAGCTCAGTACTGGAGGTAAGAGACCTCCTGTGATATTCCATCAGTCAGTTCCACTGCAGCATCCACACGTGCTAGTGTTTTAATGAAACACCAAGTTTGATCTTGCTCTGGAGAAGCAGCTGTTTAGGATGAGCATGAAGACAGACTGGGTTCCACTGCATTTTGAACCTCAGTGGAAGACAAACAGAGCAATGCTGAAACTCCCAAAGTTCCTTTGAGAGCAGGAACCCATGCTCTCTCCCTTTGCCACTACCCTTTTTGAAGATGCTGCCTGTTAGAAGCAAGGGAAGTCCAGCATGCCCTGCCCTGTAAGACACCACAGTATCCAAAATCCATCAGTCAGAGCAGGGAATGAGCCAGCTAACACTGATCTGCAGTGTCCTAGCAAGAAGGAATATCATCTTTTGAAAGAAACAGCAGAAAACTCTTTACAAACAACAGCAAAACTTGCACTGAATACAGATGGAAGTGCTGTGGATGAAGAATCTCACCTGTCATGGGGCAGAACCCAGGGTGTCCTGGGGCTGGGGAAGATCAACAGCCAGGTACCTGTGCTCTCCTCTGGTTAGTGAAGTGAAAAAGAGATACAGACTCCACCACGAGAATTACTGTTCTGGGCAACTCACATCCCTGAAACATTTCAAATGGACCAAGAACTAGAAGCAGGAAAACTCTGGAAATAAAGCCAAAAGTAAAAACAAAACCCAAAAAACCACAAAAAGCCACCAACAAAACCCACCCCAAACAAACAAAAACAAACCCCTCAACTAAAACTTCAGAGCAGCATAAATACACCTTAGCAGAGGAACCAAAACACATTACAGTCCCCAGAGAAACCTGTGCTAATGGACAGTATTTTCAGTCCAAAACAGATAAAGTAAAACAGATAAAGTAAAACAGAAAGTTTTCCTTTCCTTTAAAGAAAGAGGAAAAATAAAGTTTAATTGCTTACAGACTATTTCAGGTACTTATTAAGGAGAATACTGTATAAAGTGCACAACTAGTTTTGTTTTGCAATCAAAAGAAGAATGTGCTGAGGCATTGCCAAGATTGCTCATTTAAATTTACAATACAGCCTAGAACAGGGAGCAACCTGAAATGCAGTTTTCACATATTCACATTATTTTGGCCACTGAAGTTTTGAAAGTTCCACCTGTACTTGTGGCTTAAAAACTAAAAAAGTGCCTGGTAAGAGTTAGGAGAAGTATACACTGATATGGCCAAAAATTAGTAAGACAGAGAGTGAATCAGTAGAAAAATGGAAAGGAGAGATCATCAACTGCCCTGCTTGAGGGAAGAAGGGAAGGAGAAGAGGATTCCAGGGAGCTCTCACTAAGCTCAAGGACACTCAGGCAAACCAAACACTTCAACTGGTGCTGCACTGGTCCGTGCAGGAACTTAGGCTCACATCACTCTTCCACCACCAAGAATAAAACTGGAGCCCAAATTCCCAAGTGTGCAGGGGAAGTGCAGCACAGGAAGTGTCACACCAGGAGCAGCCATCCTGAGCATGCAGCACTCATGACACAACTGCCCACATGCAAAGGATGCTAAAGGTTTATAAAGGTTAATGAAGCAGCAGAGGAGTGGGGTGTGAAGGCATTTGCAAGACAGGAATGAACCTGTACTAGTGAAGAGATGGTTGGAGAAAAGGGAACCATAGAAAAAGGCAAGAGAATTCAGTTTGAAATAATAAAGCAGAGAAATAACCACTGCAGCAATGTTATAAACATGCTTCAGTAAGACTTTTCTGTGTCTCAGTTTTTGTTTGTAAAGAGGAATATTGACTCCCAATGATCTAATCCCAGCATTTGGAGGATGGTGAACAAAAACCTGGAGTAGTAGTAGAACAAAAGAAGGATGCAGGTCTGTGGCTGGGGGGTAAAAAACAGTAACAGTGAGATAAAATGGAGCAAAACTGTGGATCAAATGAAATAGTGTGGTTTGGGATATTGTAGCTAAGACCACAGTAAATGGTAAAGGCCACAGTGGTGAGAATCAAGATTTCTCCTGGATCTAAAGCAAGAATCTGAAGAATCTTTGCATTGTATGAAATGCTGAAAAAATATATTAACAGCAACACTGAATACTCAATCAGAAATAACAGCAGAAGAAAATAAATACCTTTTCAAAACCAGTCTCCAAACTACATAACCCTATTTGCTAAGAGCAGTGTTAAATTTTTGGTGGTTTGCAGTAAGGATAACAGAAAAAACCTCAGGCTGAGACTCTGATGGTACAGAAGTGCTGGGCACCTACATCTACACTGAATGCAATCCAGCATCACATATTCATGGCACCTTTGAAAATCAGGCTCCAAAAAGATAAAAGCCAAAATTTAGCGGGACAAACCGGTAATTAAAAATATCTAAAGTCTGTGATATACACCTGAAGAAACCAACAAAGGAAATTTAAACCTGAATCCCAAGTAAACTATTGGAGGACTGTCTTTAAGGAGATTCTGTGGAAAAACACCTTGCATGAGCAGGAAAGATTTTAAACATCTCATTTATTCCTTGGAATATGACCTCCTTCTGTCATTGAGGGCACTCTGACAGCTAATGAGGTAGGTATAGTACAACCAAGTCTTTCCTGATAAAAAATTGTGATGGTAACACTTTCAAACTTACCGACTGGCCGACAACAGAAATCATGAAAATGGGTTTATGTATCCCTGAGAGGGAGTATAAAACAGGAAGAACAGGAATCTTCCCCATAGATTTTGGGAGAAGGGCCATCACTTCACTGCCGTGGTGAAAAACAGTGTTATATGAAAGCAATGCATTCACACAACATTGCTGCAAGATACACAGATTTTATAAACGGGGGAGCCAGGAAAGTTAATTGACTTGCCTATGGCCACGAGAGCAGTCAGTGATAGACCTGGGATTCATGATCAGGACTTCCTTGCCTCCTGCACCACACTCAGTTATCTCCTTGCTGGCCAGAGGCTCTCTGCGTGGCTGCTCTAACACACTGTACAGAGAGAGTCATGCAAGGGGTGGAGCACAAAGTCACTGAAGAACAGAGCACTTTCTGTGCCAGGAAGCTGATTTCTCCTGGAAGCTGCGTGCAATTGGGAACCTCTGGTGGGAAGCACACATCTGTTTTTTTCAACCTGGAATGTCTGGTGCTTAAGGCTTAGCACAACGAGGACCATTGTAATGACTAAATGGAACAGAGATAGCCCATACAGGCATAAATTACAAGGTGTCTGTCTGGTAGTGAACCTTTGACCCTTAAAAACAAACGTTAGCCTGCTTAATTCAGTGGACTCATCACATCCAACTATAGGTCAGTCTATATTTCCATGTCCACAGGTCGGATATCTCCAGTTTTGTGTTCTTTTACCCACAGTTCCCTGTCTTTGGCAGGATCCACTTTCCGAAGCAACTGATCCACAAGTTCTACTGTCTGAAATGAAGAAAACAAGAATCCAAATGTCAAGGGCACACTTCAAGCAAGAGAATCGTTGCTCTGACATGCAGAGCAGCTGTGGGCATGCCACATGCATCTGCAGACAAGGGAGAGCTGCACATACATGAGACTGGATGGGCAGGACAGGTCTGAACATGCAGCCTTGTGGTAAAGAGGGAGACTTAACATGAAGAAGCAGAGACAGGTTTTCTGTGCCAGGCAGCAGCCAGGCAGCCTCTGACTCCTGTCCTGCAATCTGCCCCTTACAGCAAACACAAATGTACCGAGTCAGCATGCATCCCCCATACTTTAATATTTGATAAATGGCCAGTTTTTAATAAGGAAAATATATATACACTCCCTTTTCTCACAGTGCATCAATCCAGCATCTTCCTTGCACAAACAGAAGACGTCATGGAGTAGTGCATCATGCTGGGAGAGCCAATAATGGCTCATGCTGGCCAAATGTACTTGAGCTGGTTGTGTCTCCCTCAGGAAGGAGCTGTATGAAATGTGATCAGAGAGTCCTGGAGCAGCAGGACTGCAGGGAGGCACCACGGCACTGCTGCAGACTAACACGCTGCCTGCAGACACTTCCCCCACATCCTGTGACAAAAGCCAGTCAGGCCAGGTCAGGAGGGACCACTGTGCTGAGCTGAGGGCAGTGAAGGCCACAAAAAGCACACTTACACTTTGGTTGAACATGTCTGTCTCGTGCCGCAGCTGTGTGTACTGGCACAGATGCTGCCGAATCATCTCCACCCTTTCAACTTCTAGTCTCTCAAGCTCCTGGACATGAAGAAAAACAAGTCCATATTTTTACTGGAACCTGAGCTTGGAGGCCCAGAGAAAGGATGATACACAAAAGGCTGCAGTAGGTGCGATACTGCCCCAGGGTCATGCTTTGGAGCTGGACTCTGTGGTTGCACATTCCTCTGCTCTGCAAAGAATAAGAAACAGCAAGCGACAGCAGTCATCTCAGCCTGAGCCTAGCAACAGAAAAGAAACCTTTCCAAAAGGTTCCAAAACTGAGACAACCAAGGCAGAGAGTGGAGCCACTGCCTTCAGAGATGCTGCAATCAAGAGGGAATCTGTTTCCTGCAAGGAGTTTTGTGTGCTTTATTGCTAGCTACAGAAATCACAGTGATTCCCTGGGGCAGCAGAAAGCACACTGGGGTGGATGGCTCAGACCACCCCTCCTTCCAACCAGATACCTGTCAGAGCACAGTTCACCACATGATGAGATAGGACAAGCTTCCACCTTGCTCAGCTGGCAGCAAGCAGAACTCAGCAACACTTTAGTTGGAAAGGCAGGCGATTTCTGTCTTTCCTCCTGATATTTTCTGCCTCCCTCTTCTTCTGGATTCTGATGTTATACCCCAAAATCTGCATTTAGTCCTTCTGGACTGAATACACTGAGCACTGTGTGCAGTTTTGGGCACCACAGTATAAAAAAAAAGACATTAAGCTGTTAAGAGTGTCCAAAGTAGAGCCACAAAGACAGCAGAGGGTCTGAAGAGGAAGCCTTAGGGGAGGCTTTGGTGAGATCCCACCAGCTCTGGGGTTGGCAGCACAAGAAGGATGTGCAGCTTCTGGGTTAAGTCCAGAGGAGGCCATGGAGATGCTCCAAGGCAGCTTGCAGCAAGCCAGGCTGAGACAACTGGGGCTGTTAAATCTGCAGAAGAGATGGCTCTGGGGAGACTTCAAAGAAAATTGTGAAATCGTGGAAGAGAAAAAATCATTAATGTATAAATGGATTTGATGATTTATCATGTGTTTTTCTTGTGCATTACTTCATCCTTCCTAAGGACAATTCAAATGTTCTGGCCCCCAAGCAGCCCTGAACTGGTTAATTGCATTCTGCAAAGAAACAATTATTTCTTCTTCCCCCTAATGATGAGTTTTTCTTAGGACTGAGAATGGGAAACACAATGTGAGTTTCATCACCCAATTTTCCCCAGTGCTTTGCACTGAACTAGCTGTGAGTGATGAATACTGCAGGTTATTACAATTTTGCAAGGGTGGTTTTAGATGTTACATACCAGAGTGGTGGTCACCATCTCCTCAAACCACTTGGACTGGGCTTGATTGTAAAGATCCACACAGCGCATCAGGTCATCCCCTGCAAGAGTCCAGAGAGCAGCACATCAGTCTTTTCTAGGCTGAGCTTAGAAGGAAAGTGCAGGTCAGGTTTTGTAGCCCCAGGGATTTGAAGATGAACCCTGGTGGAGTTCAGAGCAGTTCTGCTACATGGTATTTGTTACATGGACCAACATTTCAACTAAATGCATGCACCTGATGTATGGCAAAAACTCAGGTGATTGGGGTGACAATGAATAGAGGGCAAAGACAAGATTTTGAAAGAAAAATTAAGTATTAAGAGTAGTATTTTACAAAATACCCAGAAATATAAAAAAGGCAAGTTACTTCAGTTAAAAACAAGCCATAGATGGAAAGTTATATTTGAAAAAATAAAGTCATTAAAATGGGAAATCAACAATGGTGAGTTATGAACTGCAGGGTAGCACTCTGTAGGTGAGATGCAGTCTAAGGAGTCTAATCTCCAGCCTCTGGAGATGCCCAATTCCAGCTAAGCTCCTTCTGTGATCAGGGCAGTAACACAAGAAGCTGCAGTTCTTTCCATTTTATCTCTTTGTTGCAGGACTCTGCATTGATGGAGGGGGGAAGGTGGCTGGCAAATTTGGAAAACAATTCTCAGAGATTGCTGCTTTCCAGCTAGGAAATTCTCTTTGATCTTTAAAGAGGCTTCATTTTGCTTTCTTTCTCTGATCTTCAGCTCTTCCTTATTTGTTCAATAAAAATGGATTATAAACAATTTCTAAGGACCCAAGGAACAAAGAGAGTCTGTGAATTTTCAGGTGAATAAAGAACATCTCTCACAGAGCTTCCTGTTGATAAATCACATTCTTTTTCCTCAAATGATTGCCTGTACACATGGTCACGCTGCCAGAGACTCTTCCCAGTCTCCTTAAAACCCAGACACCTATCCTGAAGTTTTAAAAACTTCAGAACACTGAAGGACCAAGGAATAGCCCTTGTTGAAGGGATGAAACATGGCAGGTCTCACTAAAACTTCTTTTCAGCCATGGTACTAACTGAGCTGCATTTATCAGCTTTGCAGATCTCAAAAAAGTTCCTGATGGATCCTGCAGATGTGGCTTGAGCCTCTGTAAAATATGCACAGGTCACAGCATCTGGCTGTATCCTCTGTACAGTACAGCACACACTACTATATCCTCAGTACTCCTAGAGGAGAAATTATTTTAGTCCCTGAGTAGCAGTGGGGAAAAAAAAATCACTTTCAAGGAAAAAGACAGTAATAGTAAGTGCAATAGGCACCCACAAAGCTGTGGGTGAGTGTGATTTAGGAAAGAACCAAGGAAGGAACTATGATTTATGGAAGAAACACCCTCAGCTAAGCTTCTCTGATTTGACTTTGGAAGTTCCACAAACATTCAGTAATCTAAGGACACCTTCATGAAACAGAAAGATAACTCACCCTACTTTTGTTGTTCTCACCTCAGTTATCAACAATTTGTGACGTCTGAGTTGGAAAAACTAGGCTTGTTTCTCCTGAGGATTTAACATCACTCAGATTTGTAGCATGGCTCACTTTGACTTTGTGGCTACAATATTAAAACCCAAGAACCACGTGGATGGGTGGGCAGGTGCAATCCACCTTGCCCTGGCCATGTGCTGATGGGCACAGGTCCTCACCTGCCTGGGTGGACTTCCGTCTGGCCTTCTTGATTTCCTCTTCTGTCTTGTTGCTGATTTTCACCTCTAGCTGCTGTGTTTTCATTTCCAGATCCTTCTGCCTCTCTGTCAAGGCTTTCCGGGCCTGGGAGTAACAAAAGAAGAGTCAGAAGTTACAGAGAAGAAGAAATGGCAGCTGCTTTCAGCCACCCAGGACTCCTTCACACAAGTGGTTCTCAGCAAGAAATCAGCAACTTTGCATGGAACTGGGTCCTAACAGGGATTCAGGTTCTTACACCACCACCATGGAGTTCACAAAAGTGTCCTGTGACCACAAAGGAGTCACCACTAGCAAATCACAAATGCATCTGAACTCTTCAGAGTCTTACAAAGGCAAAGGGCTAATGGCATCATCAGGCCCTCCTGTTTCTTAATAGCTTTCTCATTATTCCTGGAAGAAAAGAGACCTGGAGCCTCTTTCAGATGTCTTAAACAGCATCATTACCAAGACACCTCTTCCATTCACTTTTCTTAGGATCTGAATCGTTAAAAGTAATTTCAAAATTTGTGTTTAAGTATGTTCTGGACTCAATGTACACCTATCACCAACTAACAATAGGAACTTAATTCAGAAAAACTTATTCAGGTTCGTGCCAACAGTAGAAATCAAGAACCTGAGGTCTGGTTACAACTGATAACTTGAACTACTTTACTGAGAAGTTCTTCAAGCTGTTAAAACCTGATTTATCAGTACAAATATATATTATACAGGTAAATTAGTAAAGTATCTTGACAAATAAACATTGTTACATGCAGGCCGGTAAATACATAAAAATCACTTGTTTTGCATGGGTTTGTTATAAAACATGTCACGTTTGTTCTTTATACTGTACCAGTGTTTCAAACTAAATTGGCATGACTGTTTTCTTAGCACCTTGCAGTTTTCTACAGTCACACCAGCCTAAATGCCACAGCTCTGCTGAAGCATTCCTGGAATATTTTCCACGTGCAGTTCTGAGGTCCTGCAGGTCTCCAGAAGGAGCTGCAGAAGAGCAGTGAGGGACAGAGTGCTCCACAGGCACTGCAGTCACAGCTCTTCCCTGCTTCATCCCTGCTGCCCAAGGTTATTCCTCATTCACTCTCCCCAATATTGCTACTGAGTTGCTTTGCAGAGAGGAGTGTGAAGAACTTGGTGTTCTGCAGAAAAATGCCTTCCTTGCCTACACTCAGCCTCACGACCTTGTGTATCCTGCCACAGCTCTGTCCCTGGGGAACTCCTGCTGAGCTTCAATGAAAGCACAAACGGCTCTGGGGACGACTGGAAATGGTATTTTCCTTTCCAACTGACACCCAAAAGCAAACCTCATGAGGATACAATTTGGCAGCTGAGGCACAAGCATCCCCATTTCTGCCACTGCTGCTGGGAGATTGTATTTTGTGGGTCTAACTCCCTGCACACAACCTCAGCTACCTCCTGGCTGGTGTTACATCAGCCCATTACCGGGTGCTGCTACTGTTTGGATTTTTTCAGTGATGATGTTACTTATGAAAGGTGATTTGCCAGACCAGGGTCCAGCTGGCCATCTGCTTTTGGCCACTGAGCCAGGCGAGCCTTTGACCTGATCCTGCTGCCATTCTAAGGCAAGGTGTTCTACATTTTGAGGACAATAGCATGACACAAATAAGAAGTATTTGCATCAAATGTATTTAAATGTATTGCCCCAAGTTGACAAGGGGAGGATGAACCCAAAAGCCACTTCAGCAGTAAGATGTTTGCCCCCACTTCCCACATCTCAGCTAACAACCAAACCATGCCTGGGGCTTGGCAAAACACAGCTAATAGTGAAAACCCTCAGCAGGAACAGCTGTGGTCCTTTGTGACAGAAGAGAAACTCTTCATGGGGCAGCTGCTCTTCTGCTTTTTCCTTCTCAGAAAGCCTCCAGGTTGTTCCCTGCTCCCACCTTTTCGACGGCCGTGTAGCGGCTGGCCAGGTGCTTCCGCAAGTCCGCGATGTGGTGGTCACACTTCTTCATGTCCTTCTTGAAGTTCTCTCTGAAGTTCAGCAGGGGTTTCTCTACCTCGCTCTGAAGCTGGCAATGAACAAAAAAAAAGGAAGAAATGGCACTAATGAGGAGCCTGGCAGTAATTCCTGGCTCTTCACAGAATCACGGAATCGTTAAAGCTGGAGAAAAACCTCCAAGATCATCAAGTCCCATCGGCAACCCAGGGCTGCCAGGTCCACCACTAAACTCTGCCCCTAAGTGCCACATCCATGTGGTTTTTGCACACAAACAGTGGGAAGGATTTAGAGGATGCTAGAGGAGTTTCTATGCAGAGTTTAAGGAGATGTAAAATAATGGAAAATCCCCTCTCTACCTGGCCTGCCTACACACACACATCACTCCAGGGTGCATTTTTTCCTTTTGGAAAACAATACAGGAGGACAATGGGGAGCAAAAAGTATTTCACTAATTACAGCCCTGATGTCGAAGTTTAGGCAGAGCAGTGGGTTACCAAGGCAGCAGCTGGTTGCCTGAGTAACCTCTGCTGAATTTCTTACAAATGGTGCAGAGCTATAATTTTCCTCCAGAACATGGCTGCTGTGCTGAGATATCTGCCACTGTATTGAACTTGAACACCCACAGAGGTTAACAGAATGTAACAGGATTCAAGAGCATGTCACATGTGGTGGAAAAAAACCAGATAAATACCATAATTTGTAAAAGAAATCTCCTTGGGCATCACTTGAGATAAAACCCAAAAATAACATGATGTCCCCAGCACACTTTTGAGAAAGGCTAATGATACAAAAAAAAGCCAGAGTTCTGGTTCTCTTCCTTCCAGATAGGTACAGTAGATTCTTGTTGAGAGGCCAAATACTGTTTTTCATTTCTTGCTTTGCAGAAATAAAGTGTACAAGCACTAGTTAAATTTACTGGCTGGAACACAGAGCCCAGGTGAACAACATCTAGAATCAGTTTCACTTCTTTTTTATGAAAAATTAAGGCTAGATGTGTTTTAATTTACTCATTAAGGCTCATGCGTTTAATTTACTCAACTGATTTTGGGAGGAAGACTAGACAAAGTTTCAGTAAGTTTGTTCACCAGCTTATTAATGCTTCTAAATTTGTACCACATGTATGGGTATTTCCCCCATTAACATGCACTGAAGGGAGAGGCCCACCAATTCAGGGCAAAAATCTTTGGAAAAAAAAAGAACCATTTACCTTAGAAGAAAATTTGAGATGAACCTCTGCTTCATCAGCTAAACTCTTCTTGAGCTGAGCCCAAGCTTCTCCCAGTGTGCTGAAGGAAGAGAAGGACAATGATCAGTCTCTTCCCCACCCTTCCTCATGGGATCTGTCAGAGGAATCTGGCACAACACTTTGTACCATATCTTGATCAGCAAAATCATGGAAAAAGGTAACAGAAATCTGAGAAAACAACCAACCTTTGTGACCAAGGCAGAATTGTGTTGGCATTGTTTGCAGCAGAGCTTTGAAAACACAGTTCATGACAATCTCCACTTACAGAGACACCAGAGCCTCCATAAGCAAGATCCTTCAGTGTCTAAGATCCTTTAGTATCTTACCCTGACCATAATAAAGTTTCCACCAGTGCAGCTTTTCTGCCTCTTCTACTTTACACCTTACTTCAGAGAACAGATTTTCACTTCACATGAGAAGTCTCAGACAAGCTTTTCAGCACTTGAAAATGTCTCTGTTGTCTTTTTCTTTCAGATTATTTCCAAGACAGTGGCAGCTGAGGCACACTCCTCCAGACCCTCTGTGACAGCCTAGACTCCTCTTAAAGCATCATAACCAAAACTACACTGTCCTCAGTACAGTACAACTCCAGTAGTTAAACTGGCAACAGATTATTTTGTATCAGACACCCTTTCTTCTACATATTTCAATATGATTGCCTTTTTAGACAACAGCATGAAGTTGTTGATGAATAAGCTTGTGATTCACTATAGCCAGATCCTTCTCCCACAAACTGTTATGTAACTGTATCTTTCACATCCTGTGGAAGTATAAAACCCGCTGCTTTGTCCTCATTAAAATGCATCTTTTTTTTTTTCCAGTTAATTCCTCCATTTTAACATGAGAATTCTGAATTGCAACCTTTTCTTCAAATTACACACACCAACCCTGCTAGTTCTGTCACATCTCTGCATACAGTAAATCCATCAATTCTTCTATCATAGGTTGTTCATTACAAAAACATTTTAAAACCTCCTGGACTTAGGACAAACCCTTTGGGATCTCATTCCACAGCTACTTTCTGCAGTTTAGTTTTTGTAAGCTGTGGGTTTTTCCTACCTAGTTTTTTGCACGTTAGGCTTTATTTAGGCCACCATTTCTCTTGTCTGCCTACAAGAATCTCCCATCATAAAAAGCAATACTAAATTAAGAGCTGTGATGCTTGACCTACTCTCTTACTCCAACACTGAAGGAATTTAGGTTGGCTTGGCATTGTTCTCTATGCATATACAACAATTGCTCATCACCTTACTTTTCCCCTAAGTGAAAGTTTGATGGTTTATTCTACTACTTTGCAAAGGTTAAATAAAGCTGAGTGATCCTGGCTGGCTCCTTCTATCTCTTCCCTATCCCCTTTTCAAGGATAATGAGATGTGACTGTCCCTGACAGCCTGAATAATCCCCTGTCATCTGCAATCTCAAACTAATGATCTGTCACCTCTGATGCTGCTGCAAGAACTTGAGTCCTCAAATATGGTGTTCATCAGCTAAACAACTTAGATACACCTACAGAGGTGCTCCCAATACTTCTCCTTCCCTGAGGTCCTCTCCCACTGCCCAGTTCTCACTGACAGTAACCCTGATATCTNCTTGGTCCCCAGCTAGAGAAGGAATTGTTTTGTCTCCCTGCTCTGTGCAGAGAGCTCACCTTCCCGATATGAAGCTCAGACCCACACACTAAAGCAGCACAGAATCTGAAAAATATAAAAGCTAAAACCCGAGGCATCAACTGGACAGTGCTTTCAGCTCCACGCACTCTGCAACATGTCCTTTCCAATTCCCTACTTCAACGTTTCTTAGGCTTCAGTGCTCCTTCCCTCTCTTTTCACCTACTCTGCCCTAGTTTCCTTCATTTTTTCAGTCATTCCCTCCTTTTCCCACTGGGGGTAGGAGAAAGTGGAAGGAAGATGTGGAAGGAAGTGGGTTTAGCTTTGACAGGATCAGGTGAGCATCCAGCCCTAAGGAGAAAGGAGGACAGAAGGGATTGGCACTGTAGGTGCTCAGGGCAGTAACAGCCCAGTTATCCTCTTGCAATTTCTGTCCTTGCCTCCTGGAAGCTGAGCAAAACACCTCATGCAGCTTCAGTGCTGGCAGAAACACACTGTGTCAAAGCTAAGGTGAGGACAGTCATTTCCAGCTTTGGCCTTCAGTGCCCAGAGGGTTTGTGGTCAAACAGACACAGCTACCAAGTTCTGATCCTTCAGGAGTGGTGCCTTTGCATTATTACTGAAGAACTGGAATTCAGTCTTAACTGCACTGCCTAATGTCTCCTTAATAGCTTCCCAAGTGGGAAAATGTTGGAAATAAGCAGCAGTGTGCTGCTTTTCTTGAAGGGCCAGAACCCTGATCAGAAGAGAGTTCTTTATCCTCCCTCTTGTCTGTGCTGCTCTGATTGTACCAGCATTGACCTTACACATCTACTCTCAGAAGTATATATATTTATATCTATAGTACATATTCTTCCATTTTCAAAGTAGTTTAGTACACATACATGCTAATCCTAGAAGGAACTAGTCCTGGCTACAACAAGGACAGCATATAAACCTGGCAAAGGCAAAATTTTACCTGGAAAGGCAAAATTTTGTACACATATTCCTAAAAAACTTCTCAATAGCAACCTTAAAAAAAAACTCCAAACAAACAACTCCGAAGCAATTCCATCTTCCCCAACATGCCCAGGATGCTAATCTAAATAAACCTCTACTCAGAGGGAGAGAGCTGGGGAAAATTACATGTACCTGCGTGGGAGAAATGCCTTTTATATTAAAATTCATCTTCTGTGAAAGTCACAGAGACACACTTACCCTTCTTCCTGAGCAGCCAAGGAATTCTGAGACAGTTTGGACAGGTTCTTAGCATATTCCTCCTCAATCTTTATCCTACACTCACATACACACAGAGGGAAAATAAGAAGACAGCAGTAAGTAAGCTTTAAGGCAGAAACCCACACACATAATTTGAAGAAATTCTCTGCATTTTAACAGGTTTTGCCACAGGAATTTTCCTTTCAGTCTCCAGGGCTTGGCAGCACCAGTTTGATGAGCCGTCTTCTCCCCCCATATGCTAAAAATGCAGAGGCAAGAGCAGGGCTATATGCAGGACGGCATGCGAGACAAAATTAGCTGAAGAAGCTACAGTTCTGGAGAGCAAATAACAAGGACAGAGTGTTTCTGCTGTGCAGCACGGGCTGTCTGCAAAACCAGGAGCACGTGGTTCAGTCTGCTGTGAAATGTGAGGCTGCACATCCTCGAGGCAAAAACGAAGGAGTGTGGCGACCCAGGAAAAATCCAAATGAGATTTGGGGGGCTGAGTTCACCTTTCTTAGGGACACCAAATGCTTCCTGCTCTCTGTTAAGGGTGACAAAGCGTGGCAGAGATGCAGCAGGAGCTTCTGTCACCAGCACTCATAGGACCTCACTATGAAAAGGACTTTATCCAGGCACATTTCACCTCACTTACTTTAAAAACCTACTTCAGGATGAGACTCATCTTGTCTCAGAAGTGACAATTTTTGTGGACTGGAAAGAGAGAACAGGTCAAAAGTAACAAAGGTGCAAATGTCTCTCCCCAGAGCCAAGGCTCACTGCTCTGGGCTCATCTCCCAGCCAAAGTTCTAGTCCACAGCCTTTATTCCTGCTGAATTTTGCCTTTGCCTTTGAGTGATTTTCTGTGGATGCTGGATGCTCAGAGGTGCAACAGTCTGCTGACTGTTCTGAGCTGCCCATGCAGACCCTCACAAAACCTGTGTCTAAGTCCTTTGTCTCCTGAACAGAGGAGTAGCTGACCATTTTCCATCAAAAAGGTCTGCTGTGAAAATATTGAATTTAAAATCCTGCCAAGTTCTTCCCTGCTACTGCTGAAGCTGGGGAATTATTGAATGTAGCAGGACAGAAGCAAGCCTCATGTCTTCAGAAGGGAAGAGAATAGGTTTAGATGAGATATTAGGAAGAAATTCTTGCCTAAGAGTGTGATGAGACCCTGGCACAGGGTGCCCAGAGCAGCTGTGGCTGCCCCTGGATCCCTGGAAGTGTCCAAGGCCAGGCTGGACAGGGCTTGGACCAGTCTGGTCTAGTGGAAGGTGTCCCTGCCCCTGGGCAGGGTGAAACTGGATAAGCTTTAAGATCCTTTCCAACCCAAAGCATTCTGTGATTCTCATGATTTCACAAGCACACACAGGACCCCCAATGTCTGGTGCCATCAGTGCCTGTCCTAAATGTGGCACCAGGCAAGCAAAGCCACTGCTTTGATGGAAGAGCTCCTCACTGCTTCCAGCTCTGGCCTGGGCTCCAAGATGTTTACAGGGATTTGAAGTGTTACTTGTACTCCAAATGGATGGCACTACTAAAAGGGCAGACTGCCTGGCAAGGAGGAACATCAATAAAAGATAAAAATAAAAAGGTGAAATGTCTATAGCGAAGAACTCCAAATATAAGAAATAAATTATTCAACCCTGGGGCCTAGCCTGGCTGCCTGTCACCATCTGTAGCCAAAAGGGGCTAAAAACCAAGATAAACCTCAAAGAGGGGAAAAAAATCTGCCTCTTGACCCTGCCTGATATAAACACACTGCAAATTCTGGATTGTGGTGACTCTGAAACACAACCATGCCAGAAGTCCTGAGTCCATTTTCAGACATCCACGTGGCTGTTTGGCAGTAATTCCACCTTCCTAACAAAAAAAGCTACAAGTTCTTGTTTCCACTCATTTGTTTGAAAACTTTCAGGATTTCACTCCCTATATATAGTCAGAAGCATTACAGATTTTAAGTGCATTTTGACCCATACTATTCTGACTTTACTAGTTCTAGTTGATCTTTGGATGTTTATTCCCTGATCCCTTTTACCTTTTACTTTTTTTTTTTTTAAAGTACTTTGTGTGCCCACACTCAAATAATTTCAGTCATGACATATTAGGGTAGGAGAAAGAAAAAACTAGAGAGCTGCAAAGGGAGGCAAAGATGATCTGATGTGACTGCCATGGAAGAAGAAACTAAATAGATTAAGACAACAGGGGGAACAGGGAGAAAAGGTGGTAGAGGATATCTGACAGACAGCTCCACAACTGCCACTGTGGGAAGACTGTGACTGAGTTTTTTTACACTGTTCCTCCAGATTAGGAGGGAACCATGAAATTATCAGACAACAGAAGCATCATTACTTTTCCTGTAGTGCAGAGACTGCAGAAGTTTTCCACAAACTGCTGCAGACAAACAGTGAAAGGTGCATGTATGGATCTGCTGAACACGGCAGAAGCTAAATAATCTGCTATTTAACTTACATTTTCTAAACATAGCACTGCTTAATCAAAAAGTGAATGAGACACTGTTCCGTTGCTAATGGAAACACTGCTTCTTATACCTGGTGATTCTCAGGGCAGTGTGCAGGTTTTTTTGGCTATTTTGGAGTCCTTCCCTGAAAGCAAATGCTGGACCTTATTTTCACTTTTCATTTCAAGTAATACCTTCTTTCACACCAACACCCTGGATTTTTCAGTTCGGTATATTTATTAATTACTTTCCTTCCTTTCTTAAGGTCTGTCTTCCTAAAAGCCAAAGTCAGTGACTATTTGACTTTTATAACCCCATCTCTATCAACAAGAACTGAATGAACATACAATTGCTCAGTCTGAGATCACTACATACAAGAAGCTCCTGTAAAAGCATCTACTTGATAAACTAAATTTCAGTGTTGGACTCCCTCTTCTTGGATACTTGATGAAGAAATCTGGTTATCATGTCTTATACCAGTTTCCTTTTGAAGCTGTTTTTAATAGCTGCTTGAATCTCACCCCCAGCAGGCTGATCTTACAGAGAGAATTTTTCTGGACATGAAAATTCCCAGTTAAATGTGGTCCTGTGCTCCCCAAGGCACCTGATGGTCATCATGAAAACCTTATCAATATTTCAGCCCTCTCAGCTGGGAACACAGAGCTTCCCCTGATGGCCTGAGCTCTGTTTCCATGAATAGTCCCTCCAGCTCAACACCATCCTCCCCCTTTTCCACACAGAACAACCCTGAATCCTTTGTTACAAACATTGAAAAATGTATTAATCTTCTGGTAACTCCCATCCAGACCCTCCTCACACTCAATTCCCAACCTTTTTTTGTTTCCAGCACACAGTGGATCTTTTCTTCCTCTCCAGCATGCCTGCTTCTTCCTCTGCTGAGGACAGACATGCCTCCCCACCGTGTCAGAGCTGCTCTCCTTGCTCTCTCTCATTTCACACCAACTTTCTCTTCCTCTTGAACGAGTCCTGCTTTTATTTCTGTCAAATTTCATTATGTATTACTTCCTTTGAAGCAGCTTCCCCCTCTTTTCCCTTGCTATCACAATTCTGCTTGCTTTCCAATCCTGTTCTTTAGCAAGCCTATTTCTCAGTTGTATTTTGAATGTGCCAGGTTGTCCTTTCTTCTACCTCTGGTCACACTGTAACTGTCTGGTGGACTTTCTGATGTCACAGGCTACAGAAACCTCATGGGAATGCTGGGCTCTGTATTTGATCACCATTATTGCCTGTCACACTTTGGATTTTCCCACTGCTGCCACATCCCTAGCAAGAAAAAAAAAGGCAAGAGGGAGAAACAAAACAAACTATAAATGAAGCAACTATCTGCATGTTCTGCCCAACTCAACTGCACCCTGAGAAGAGAAGGCTCTGGGGAGATCTCAAAGCCTCTGCCAGTGCCTAAAGGAGCTCCAGGAGAGCTGGAGAGGGACTGGGGACAAGGGATGGAGGGACAGGACACAGGGAATGGCTTCCACTGCCGGAGGGCAGGGATGGATGGGATATTGGGCAGGAATTGTTCCCTGTGAGGGTGGGCAGGCCCTGGCACAGGGTGCCCAGAGCAGCTGTGGCTGCCCCTGGATCCCTGGAAGTGTCCAAGGCCAGGCTGGACAGGGCTTGGAGCAGCCTGGGACAGTGGAAGGTGTCCCCAGACATACAGAGGGCAAGGGGCTGGAATGAGATGATCTTTGATGTCCCTGCCACATGTCCCAAACCATCCTGTGGTTCTACAACCAAGCTCAAGTCCAAAGTGACGTCTTTTTAAATCTTCCTCTAGGAAACTGTGCCTATGTGAACAAATTGCTTCTGCAATTCTCAGACAAAATATTTCACTTCTAAATATCATCTCCACTCTGCTTCTCTGCTGGTTATGCTTTTTCCTGGAATCTGCAGCTTAAAACCTTCTTGGTTCCCTCTATACAGCCTTTGTGCAATAGAACTCAGACACGTGAGAGCTGGAGAAGCCTGGAAAGTGTGAATGAACATAAGAAAAGAAGGAAAAAGAAAAGGAAAAGGAAAAGGAAAAGGAAAAGGAATTGTAGCATACCTTTTATGCAGTTTAAGCCTTAACATACTTAAGGAATATCTAAATTGGGAAAAAAACAATTGCAATAAATATTTCATTTGATGACCAAGTGCTAGTTACCGTTCTCTAACAAACTCTGCCATTTCTTTCTGCATTTGTTTCCCTTTAAGTTGCTTCTGAAGAAGAATTTCAAATCCCGACACTGTGTTGTTCCCTTGTGAGTCCTTCTTGTCTGCCTGAAAGAAATAAAAGGAAGTTCAACAAAAAGCTTTGGAGGCCAAACCCAGAGAGATGTGGCAGTGGTGCATGAGGAACCCTGATGGCTACAGCACCTCCGTCCCTCCCAAAGAAACAGCCCGACACTCTCCTGCTCCTCTCACTCCCTTGTTTTTTAATTTAAAAAAGGAAGCTGTACATTTCTCTTTAGCCAGCAAAGGATGATGTGGGGGCCACAGCAGCAGCCCTGCTGTCATTTCTGCCCACAACCCTTCACAGCTGGGTAAGGGCTCAGCCTGCCAAAGGCAGCAATCCTGGAGCCAGCACAAGGGAACTCTCCTGGGCCAGGGGGGAGGACTCTGCTGCTCCTTCCAGGGGGAACACAGCCCTAAAACAACTTTAACAGACTGCCAAGCTCAACTGTGATTGGTACTAAGGAGAACTGAGCCAGTCTGCACAGATCTGCTGTAAACAAGGCAAACTTGTCCCACAGATTACCAGCACATCCCCCATCCTTCCCTGCCTGTCTCTCACACAGCCCCTTGCTCCAGTGGCTTCAGTGCTGCTACAAGAACCAACACAGTTTTCTCTCTGCTGCCTCTTTTCTCTTTGCTACCCTACTTCATTTCTTATCCTCTTCCAGCAAACAAATTCCCAGAGAAAATTTCCCTCAGCACTGCAGATTTTGCTGTGATCCCCCACGTGCTGCACAACTAGCCAGAGGAAAATGCCAGATTAATCAAAGCAGGAGACTGGCAGGACACCCTCCCAGGCACCAGGCTGAGACAGTGGGAGAAGTGGAGATGATGGAAGAAGGAGAGAGAGCTGGGGGCAGACCCTGACAAGGCCAAAGAGGAAATTCCTGCGAGCAGAGTTACGGGAGGATAAAAGTCTGCAAGAAGTAAGGAGCCCTAAGTAGAGTTTCACTGAAATCAAGATGTGACCAACCCATGGAAGCAAGCTGAGCCTGAAAAGGGAGGACTAAACAGGAAGTTTTGTTAAGACACATGCAAAAAAATCAGTCTGAACACCATTAATTATATAGGGCCCATTGGGATTAGAAGACTGGAAGAAACTGGAAAAATTTTGTGATAACGTGACCATTTTCAAATATATCAGTGTATTTTAGCAATGTCCTGCCATCAGCACTGAGCAAGCACAAGGGGACATGCTGCTGGGCCTCCAACACTGACACTTTTTTTTTTAAGGGAAAGACTTCAATAACTATAACTAAAAACACACATGAGATTCCTAAAAGCTTCATTGTTGATTCCTTTTGTAGTATTTGTTGATTCCATTGTGGTTTTCCTCTCACTGTGCATAAATATCTTCAGGTGGAGGGAAAGTTTTCCACTGGAAGAGCATTTTCTATCAGCTCCACACTCCAAGGACTACTGCATCATTTTCATGTGATTCAGGAACCTGAAAACAGACCTGAGCACAAGGGGGCACACACAGAAGCAGCCACTGAAGACTCTGGATGCTCCAGGCTGCATTAAAAACTACTCAACTTAAGCTACAAATGGGCCTGTCCTTCACAAACCTCACTCTACAAAGAATGCATTTATTATCTGACCTCTGGAATATCCTGTGGAGGGAGCTGTACAATGTAACAAAGAGTTTTTAACTATCTCCTTGCTTTAGAATGGGACCCCCATGTTTCCCTGTGTATCCCTGGCTCTCATGCTCTGGGAAACACTGAAATGACATTCCCTGCCAGCCACCTTGCTATCCATGGACCTGTGGATCTGCTGGAGGGACTCCAGAGGAGGCCACTAAGCCGAACACATCTGCGCTGGAGACAGGCTGAGAAAGCTGGGGCTGTTCAAACTGGAGAAGAGAAGGCTCTGGGGAGAGCTCAGAGCCCTTCCAGGGCCTAAAGGGGCTCAGGAGAGCTGGAGAGGGACTGGGGACAAGGGATGGAGGGACAGGACACAGGGAATGGCTTCCATTGCCACAGGACAGGGATGGATGGGATATTGGAAGGAATTGTTTCCTGGGAGAGCAGTCAGGCCCTGGCACAGGGTGCCCAGAGCAGCTGTGGCTGCCCCTGGATTCCTGGAAGTGCCCAAGGCCAGGCTGGACAGGGCTTGGAGGAACCAGGGATGGTGGAAGGTGCCCCTGCCCATGGCAGGGTGTGGGACAGGGTGGGCTGTAGGATCCCTATCAACCCAAACCAGTCTGGGATTCTGTGCTTCTGTCCCCTTCCTGCTGCACTGCCCTTTTGCCTGTGGTATTTTGAGATACATGGTTTGTCCTACCTCCTCCCTATTTCCTGAGCAAATCCATCTCCTGAGAACTGTCCTTGCCTTTCTGGACACTGCTCTGATGATCAGCCACATCCCAGACTGGTCAGAAGTTTCCAGGAGATCTTCACTGGCATCCCCAGCCTCCTTGGTCCTCCCTGAACACACTGTATCTCAGCACAAATTCTCCTTTACCTTGTACCACAAATCAAGCTGTTTATTTCACTTTCTTGGAAGCTCTGGAGCTGCATGTGGCATGTGGCTGGCTGCCTACTTACCCAGAAATAATCACAGTAGCTCCACTCTGAAGGTTTCAGCAACTGCTGCTCTGGCATTACGTCAGGGTGGGGGAAAGTCACACAGTTGATCTGTTAAAAAAGAAAAAAAAAAAAGGAGAGTTAGACAGCAATGAAATTTAGCTGTTAATGAGAAATACGTAAATAAGAAGTTATATCCATGTGCTTCCCCTCAGAAAATCCGCAGTGAATGCATGCCAGTGAAGAAAAATTGGTTGTTGCATGGAAACAGCAGCTCAGTTTTCCCAGAATGCTACACTCTGCAAGCAGGAGTGTCAGCTCAGAGGGAAATAACCCACCCATTTCATGTGAGGAAAACCTACTGGATTTGGAAAGCACCACGCAGGGAGTTCTCCCAGATCCCAAAAAACTGTGGTAAAAAACCTGATGTGAAACACCCTGAGCACAGAAACACAGTGAGCACCAGAGAGCACTGCAGGCACCATCGGTGCAAAACACCCTTGGCTATGTCAGTCTCCTACAGGACGACAAAAAAAGGAATTATTTTTTCAGTGCACAGCCCTTCAATCTATCCCTAAGACATTTTCAGATGGAAGTGCTGCTCTGTGTAAAAAGGAGCAGGGGCTCTCTGGAGTCAGTGAACCTTCAGTGTGCAGAAGCCACAGTGATCTGTCAGACAGGACTCATCACATGGTCATTAAACATCACCATAAAAAAGTCCAAGTGCTCATTAAGTTGTCCCAGTGGAACATTACAGCCTGGTAGCAGCACAGTAAAGGCAATGAGCACCACAGCTACTGCAGAACAACCCTGGACACAGCCAAGCCTTTCAGAGGAAGCACCAGCAAGAGTCAGAGCTCACTGCCAGTTTGTAATGCTCACCCCAAATCCCTGCTGGGCAGGTACCCTAAAATCAGTCCCTCTCAGGGTCATGGGATCACTAAGAGCACTTGGTATTAACCAAGGGATCAGGAGATAATGGGGATGGGAGACTCACAGATGGAACTGTATGGGGGTGGGGGTTTGTTTTGGATCAGTTAACCCTCACAGGAAACCCACACACAGATCTGTGGGTAGGGTTAGCACAGCTGCATGGCAGACCCAAAGGCACGCAGTGAGTTGGCCTTTGGGCTATCCAGAGAGGATCAGAAAGGATGTGGGTGCTGACACAGCACAACCCCACCAGGCCAGAGCAGAGCACACAAAACCTTTAGCTGATACAAGGCTGCTCCTACAAACCCACACTGGTTCTGCTGCCTCTGCCCAGGCTGGAGGCTCAGCAGCTGTCCTGTAACAGTGCAAGAGCTTGCTCCACATCAATCACCCTGCCCAGAGCTTGCCAAGTCCATCCCAGAGCAGGCTGAGGACCCTGTACCTGTGGTGTCCTTGGCTGTCACCTCAACTAGATCCTAAACCACGTGTCTTGCTTTCCAGCTCCCATCAGGCTCCAAACTGACCTGCAGGTCAGAGATCTGGGCTTTGCAGGCAGTGGCCATACACTGGTGACCCTGCAACTCCAACCAGAGCTGGCATCTCCAACCTCCACTGGCCACAGGGTCCCAACCACAGACAGCACTGCAAACACCCTCCCTGCTCCCTTGTGTTCCCCACCATCAGAACATCAGCTCAGCTCAGAGCAGGATAGCCATGCTCTTACCAACTGCACCTCCTGAGTGTGTTCTGCAGCCTTTAACAGAAGTCTGGGCATCATAGAACCATAAAAATATAAAATATCCTGAGCTGGATCATTGCATCATGGCACTGCACACCAGGACAGGGAGGTGATCTGCAGTGGGGGGCACAGGAGTTGTATCCTGCAGCTTAAAAATCTGCAAAGAGAAACAGCGTGGGAAATTCCCACTCCTTGCTAAAGGCAGTGCCTGTTTCACAAAAACTGAATCTGTGTCAGTTGGAAGCTGCTGATTATAGAGATGTGACAGTGAGTCTCAATGTCCTGAAGCAATAACCACAGAGTCACTGGAAATGCCAAGGCTGCACTGGTGACAGTGTCCCACTGCAGTGGACAGAACTCAGGAATGCAGCAGGAAGTGGAACAGTGAGCATGCACATCAGCAGGTGATGAAAGCAGGGTTAATTCAAGTGTTTCTCAAAGGTTTAGGAATAAATCAAAATATTCTTCACTTCTCCAAAGACTGAATTGTCTGTAAATGATGCTGAATTGTCTGGAAAGAGTCATAAAGCCATTTGGGTCTAGTATCACTTTTAAAAGGTAAATGGTGCCAGAATTAAAAAAATTAAAAATGCCTAAGCTTTTACAATCTTAAAAACAACAAAAAAAAACAACAACAAAAGAAAAAAACCCAGAAAAAAGTATTATGGTAAACAGAACTTAACAGAACTTAGCTTTTTTACACTAAGTCCCACCAGGGGGCATGAAAATTTTCAAAACTCTAGAAATACTACTAAAAATTCTAAATGACTACATAGGTAAACCTGTGATCTTTCTTTCTTTTCACTCGCCAGACTTCACATACTTAAACAAGAGCTCTTGGACTGGTATTTCCTAGTATTTCTAAAACCTCTCAGGATTTCCCAGCAGGAGGGGAACACCAGGCTGGCACTGAGCAGCAGTGGCATTCCCCCCTCCCAGTGCTCACTCTGAAACGTTCCTTTTCTTGCTTCTAAAAGCAAAGAGCTGAAAAAAAAAGCACTCTGCTTCACCAGAAGTCCCACTGATGAGCTGAGTGACTCTAAGGACAGGCAAAGCATCTGGTGATGATGTCCCCACGTTTGACAGCACTGAACAGCTCTGTCAGTCCCAGGGACAATGACACTCCCTCCATGCAAAGGAGCAAAGGAGCACCACGCTTTGCTCACATCCCTGAGAGCTGTCTAGGCTCCATGCAAGCTCCAAATTCAAACCTGTGGCAGTGTGGGTATTTAAACAAGGCTGACTTACCAGCAAGGCCTAACAAAAGCTTGCAGAAGGTGACTATTACAGCTGTAATTGCCAGTAAGAAACAAAACAAATTAAAATAAGTCTCTCAGATAATGATGGAGTCACAGAAGACGAAGAGAAAACAAGGTGTGATGACCTGCATTCCATTCCCACAAGCTCCACTGGGACAGCTGAGGTGATAATCAGCCTCACCATGATATTAAGTTCTTATGCAGCCTCTTTGTCAAAATAATGGCTGTTGTCAGCTTGCAACAAAGCAAAATTAATAACAAGACACCAGCAGGGCAAAACCCCAAGGAAGAGCTGAGCAAACCTGCCAAAGGACAGCAGCTTGTCTTTCCAGCTGCCACTGGCCACAAGTGGCACCAGAAAACCTGTCTGGGAGCCACTGGATCACAGAGGACAGAAGGTACAGAGTCAGAGAAAGAAAAAACATTATGACAACAAAGCTTGGTGGAGGACACACACAGAGGGGAACAGAGAAGCAGCACAAATTGATGCCTTTCTCTTGACAAGCTGTGTGCCTAACTCCATGGATTAAAATGCTTTTGCCTGTGTACTGATCATGAGCAAATGCAATTATACTCTCAACAGCTGAATATTCCAGCTCCTATTTCCCACAAGTACATTGGCAGTCATGGCAAAATGAGCTGTTTACGTTGTAGGTGACTCTTAATTATGTCTGAGACACAAAAGGGTGACAGAAGAGGAACAGACCCAGGGAGCCAGGTGAATGCACAGGATTTGCACAGGAGCAACAAACTTTGTTGGGTTGGACGTGCACATTAATCTCCTGGATTTCAGAGTCTCTACAGGCTTTGAAGTCACTCAGCTGTAAATGAGATATTGCCAAGCAACATGAATAAAACAAGAATAATCTGATCAAAGCTTAGATAATCAACTAAATGTTTATTACATCAGACACAACATAAATAAATAAGCAGAGAGCAGGCAAACTTATTGTGCCACGCTCAAGTGACTAAAGCCAGGCAACATTTTTGCTTCTCTCTTCAACTTAATAATGCACATTATTTTTTTGATTTCTACACATTCTCAGCACCTTAAACACAGAAGAGATGTGCCAGATTGCCTCACTTCAGTATCTTCTTTACAATTTCAGCTGAAATTTTAGAAATTGTAGCAGAAAGTACAACATCCAACACTGAGTTCAAATGGCAAATGGAACTATTTGGCAAATGCAAAGGCTGAAGAAGATCTCAGAAGAGCTTGGGCAGCCTGAACTCTCCCCAGGCAGGGAAGCCCAGAAATGCCTAGGCTATTTCTGGGTAGATTCAACACCATGAGTTTGTCCTGGGTTTTAGCTCTGGCAGGTGATGCTGCAGCTATGGTACCACAGAAGGGAAGAACAGACAATTCAAGTCCTCACTGTTAAGAAATCCATTGATTCCTTCCTATTTCAAAGGAAAGATTCTGCCAAAAGCACGGAGGAGCCCTCTTTGCTTGGTCTATCTGTAGAAAGGTTCAGATAGACCTCATTATTCAGGCCCCTGCCAAACCAGGGCTTTTCTGACAGTATCTACCAGGCAGCCAGCCCCAGGGCAGAGCTGTGCTGAACATGCAGCCTCATGCTGTGCTCATCACAACCCTGTGAGTGTCACACTTGTAGACACAGCACAGCAGCAGGAAATCCCAAGTTCCTGTGCACAGGCTGCCCATCTTCCCATCTGCAGCACATGTTCATTGACATGTCCAGCACAGGCAACACAAACCCAGTGTTTTCCAAGTTCTGCACTATCCTAACAAGGCACTAGAGAATTTTTAAAAAAGAAACCCACGCTCAGAAATACCTTATAATCAAGCAGCTTTCCTGCTCTTCCAAGTAAGACACAGCTCTGTTCCTCAGGTGATATCCCCCTGTATATTCTCCATTTAACTCTCCCTCATCTATTGTAAATATCTCCAGCTTCCACAGACAACTCATGGCCAGAGGCTTCAGGAATCAGCCAGCAAACCATCCAGCCTTAGAACAGCAAATGCACCTTGAAACTTGTCATAAAACCAGCACAGACCACACACCTGCAGTTTCATAATAGCCTCTGATATACCTAGCTGGAGTTTCTCTTCCAAAGGAGATGGAAGACCATGTCGGTAACGTCCACTGACCAAAGAGAAAACACCAGATTATTCTTGTTGGTTGCACACAGATGGGAAATACTCCAGCTCCTACTGCCTCCAGGGTTTCCAGAAGCTGTGCTACTTAATGCCACTTGGATGCAGAGGAGGCAGATGCATCCTGAGGAAGATGCTCCCACTCCTCTGCTGAAGGCGATGACGCAGCAACAGCTTGGCTGGACATCACCTGATGTCTGCAGCTTGTGTGCCACAGGATTTCAGTTTGAAGGGAGGTTTCCTGGACCAAAAGCCTTGAAGTAAATCACAGAATTTCCCTCTGCAGGAAGAGGTTCTGCCTGAGCACAGCTACAGACCAAGGAAGAGCATCTGACAGCAAGCTAAGGACATGCCCTGCAGCTCTGCTAACCAGAACATCCCCACATCAGCTTGAGTGGCACTGAGTAAACAGAACCTCCTAGGAGACAGTGAAAACACTTACACTGTTTTACAGTTTACATTCCATATGAGATTTATTTTTCACAATGCTGCCTTGATGGAGGCAATGGCTTGGAGCAAACAGCTGTTAAAATTAGCTTATTTTTGTCTATCTGATTCATCCTACTTGAAAGCTTTGGGCTTCTGCTGGAGAACGCACACCCAGTGACCCTGACATAACACACAGTTTGCTTTGCAGATGTTACCTGATGGCACATGGGCCAGCAAATATGGAACAGCACCCTCAGAGAACAGCCTAAGTCCTCAGCCCTGTAAGCAGCAGGGATTGCAGAAAAACAAGCATTCCTTGAGCTCATGCAGCCCAGTGCAGCCCACCTTGTGTGACCATGTCCAGCCCCTCTGGACATGATGCTCAGACCATGATTTACCTCAACCCCCCAATCTGAGCAGGCAGGGGCTGCATTCAAGGGCTGGCACATGTCTCCTGCCCCAGCCACCACAGCCCTGGAACAGCTGATTCTCCTAGACAGCTGCAAAAATGTCAGAACATACAGATTTAGACTTGCTTCATAGCACACCATGTTCTCAATATACCAATTAACACTACTGACATTGGTAACAACAGATTTTAGTAACTAAAATCACTGACTGGTTATTTTTAAAAACTGTTGAAGGTTTCCCCCTCCTGCCCCAGAACACTGTACCTGCATGGCAGTGGCTGACTCACATCTCAGCCAGAGACACCTCTATGTGCTTCTTTTGAACCCTGGTCTCTGTCACCAGCAACCCAGCCCACTAATGAATAAATCTGCAGGCTGCACATGACAATGCAGACAACAATCTCCTCCTCGTAGTAACATTAACAAGGATGTATAATATTAAATTATTCCTTTTGTTCTCCGGGACTTGATATCCTGCCAATACTTGCAGCTGCAAGTGTGGTTATTGCTGAAAATTAATTTATCTGTTCGTTTCTTCTGATTTCCACTTAAATAAAATTTTCTATTACTAGCCACTTTCATTCACCTACTTTGATTACCTTTCTGTTTTTAATCATCTGTCCTGCACTGAAGAGCCCGTAAGTGCTAATTGTGTTCCAGATGAGGTCACGAAGCACACAAACAATATTAATGTCTGTAAACTGAGATACATCACACAACTGAGAACATTTCCATTCATAACGCAGAATCATAGAACGGCTTAGGTTGGAAGGAACATTAAAGCCCATCTTGTTCTACCCCCCTGCCATGGTTGCCACTATCCCAGGCTGCTCTAAGCCCTGTCCAACCTGGCCTTGGACACTTCCAGGGATCCAGGGGCAGCCACAGCTTCTCTGGACTGCCTGTACCAGAGCCTTCCCACCCTCACAGGGAACAATTCTTCCTACTATCTAACCTAAATTTCCTTTCTTTCAATTTAAAATCACTGTTCCCTGTGCTGTCACTACATGTTCTTGAACAAAGTCTCTTCATTGAGTCAGTTATACTTAAAGACTAAAAGTAAATGTAAGGTAAACTTCACATTGAAATATAAAACCTTTGCCTATACTTTCCACCAGAAATCTTGGACACTGGCACAAGAAACCTACCTGACACCTCAAATACAGACCGGAAAAAAAATATACTGCCCTGCCTGTCTTCCTCTAACTCTTCAGGACTTCTCCCAGTACAGCCGCTGTTGTGGAGGGGAGATGATCAGAGGAGGAAGTTTTTTGACACTTGGTTCACAATCCCAGGCACCTCTTAAGGCACCGCGTTCCCTCCTGCTCATCCTGGAACCACCATTATTGCACGGAAAACCTCGCTCGGACTCCAGCGCAGGGCACAGACCCCAAACCCTCCGTGGCTTTAGCAGCGTTTGAACACCAAAACGCCGCGCAGGTAGGATGCTCCGGCACGGGCTGCCCAGCACGGAACCCCCGCAGTTCCCCAGCCCCGGTGCCCAGCCCGGGGCACCCGGGTACCCCGCAGTTCCTCAGCCCGGTGCCCAGCACGGAACCCCGCAGTTCCCCAGCCCAGTGCCCGGTGCCCAGCCCCAGTGCCCGGTGCCCAGCACGGAACCCCCGCAGTTCCCCAGCCCGGTACCCCGTGCCCAGCCCGGTAGCCGGTGCCCAGCCCGGTGCCCGGTGCCCAGCCCGATGCCCAGCCCGGTGCCCCGCTCTCACCGTCAGGCTGCTCTCCTTGCTCTGCCGCCGCGGCGCCGCCGGGGAGCCCGGGCTCTGCGGAGGGAAGCGGAGCGCATCATCGCGGCCGCTCTCGGAGCCCAGCATGGCTGCGCGGGGCGTGGAGAGGCGGGGGCCCCGGCACGGCTCCGCGCCG
>VWZP01000979.1:47654-94529 GCA_013396995.1 Dicaeum eximium | reverse complement strand
CTGGGCCGTGGGGCGGGGGCGCCCGCTGGCGGGGGTGGGAAGAGTGTCCTGCCACGCCGTGGGATGGTGGCGTCACACCCCCCTGAGGACGGGGACAGGCGTCTTGGGGTCCCGTGGGGTGGCACTTTGCTCTGCTGGGTACGAGAACGGGGACGGGGATGGTGACATCCACTGCTGGGGACAGCTATGGTGGCGGTGTCCTGCCATCAGGCTGCTCCTACCTGTCTGTGGGAATGGTGGCATCATATCCCCCTGGGGACAGGGACACAAAGGTGCCCCACGGTCCCCGCAGACGGGCAGTGCCCCCTGTCCCTGTGGCAGGGTCCCTGCTGGGGCTCAGATGCTGTGACTGCTCTGCAGCACGTGAATCACTCCTGGCATCAGCACTGGGCTGTGCCAGGGGCTCCCAGCCCAAACCCCACTGCCCGGACAGCCGGTGCTCGTCCTGGGACTCGACACCCAGCAGCAGCATCGTGCCTAGCACCACACACGTGCACTTCCAGGGCTGTTCTGCTGTCCCCTTGGTGGCAGTTGTGACAACTTGAACGGGCAGCATTTAGCTGCTCTCTAGGAAGCCATAAACAAGGGCTGGCCCCGTGCCCAGCACAGCATTGCTCCGTGTTGTTCTCAGTTGTGGCTTTTCCCCCCACCCCCTGACCTGTTTCCAAGAAATGTGGCTGAGCTTGCTGGAGGGATCTTGCCAGCATTTGTTTGCATGGTGGCTGCTGCCCAGGTCTAAGAAATCATCCTGGCCAAAGCCTAGGAGCTGCTCCACAGTGAGAGACAGCCCATGCCAGGAACAGACAAGGAAGCAGTCAAAGCAGAGCAGCTTAGGATGGCCCAAGACACACAAGGAGGCCAAAAAGACTTTGAGGGTATGCAGAACAGCTTCTTGCAACCACGAGTTTATGGTCAGATGCTTTCCTTACTAAGGACTCTTCTGCAAAAGCTGCCACAGCCCCCAGGAAAAGCAGCTTCCCAAGCAGGCGTAGACACAAGCTGTTCTGAGAATTAATGCCACCAGCAGCCACTCAGAGATTCAGCACTAATTTAAAGCAGGTTCAAAGCAGGGATGAAGCCAGGAGTTCAATTTGGAAAACCCTGTAATAAAGGAGTAGAGGAAAGAAAGTATCATGGGCAATGAAGGGAATGAGAAAAGTCATGAAAGGGATTTCTGACAGGGTGATGGTTGAGTCAGCTGAGCAAGAGCACATAGCACTGACAGGTTGAGAGAGCCTGGAGAAGAGAAGGCTCCAGGAAGACCCTGACAAAAGGCAGGGTTAGATGAGATATTAGGAAGAAATTCTTCTCTGTGAGGGTTGGGAGGCACAGGGTGCCCGGAGAAGCTGTGGCTGCCCCTGGATCCCTGGAAGTGTCCAGGCTGGATGGAGCTTGAAGCAACCTGAGATAGTGGAAGGTGTCCCTGCACATGTCAGGGGCTGGCACTGGGTGGGCTTTAGAGCCTCTTCCACCTGAACCATTCTGTGACTCTATGACCTCCTATGAATTTGAGTAAAAAGGTGTCTGTGAATTTGAGTAAGACTCAGGACTGTAAAAACAGAAGGTGGCAAATGTTGCTACAAAGGAAGTTCTGCAGAACTTAGTTCATCTGACTATGTTCCAAGCCAACTACAAAAACATGGGAGTCAGATACCTTAAGAAATTAATTTCTTTTTTTGGCACAAGGATTCACATGGGACTTTTTGAAGGAAGTCACAGCCTGCAAGTTTATTTGGGTTCTCCGAGGGAGTCACGGTGGATGTGTGGACAGGGGTGTCTGGCAATGCACTATGTAAAATTCTAAATTGCTTTTGACCTAGTTTAGATGATCACTGTCTCCAACCCAAGCAAATTGCTCAGAGAAACAGCAGCACAGGGAGTTAGTACAAGATGTTTGATGTGGAAGAAACGGGGAATCCAAAGAGCTGGACTGCATCATGAGAAATGCCAGGAATCTAAACCAGGAATAGTGACCTTGGTGAAAGGCTGAAGGGAACTATGTAAGAGGCAGCACGTGAGAAAGAGGGTGAGAAAGGCAAAGCTCAGTCAGACAACTCAAAACTCAGACCAAGAAACAGAGAATGTCAGAGACACTGAGAGCACCAGACAGGCCAGGTCCACATGGCAGCAGCACACGAATCAAACATGCATTTCCCCAGGGCCATTTAGCACTGCAAAAGGACTCACCACTTTCATATAGAAAGGAAACAGAAAATTCAGGTCTGGGACCACTGGGGGAAACGCCAGAGGGTGGGGAGCACAGCCCAACTGGAGTGAGATCCACCAGCTGTGGCAGTCACATGGTCATATGTGATGTTCTGGCAAGGGAGCAAAGAGTTTCATGGGCTGCACATGTCAGGGGCCCTGTGCTGCATCTGCAGACCTGTGGGGAAGACATTCCCAGGGATAGGACGTGTTGCAAGCAAAAGTGCAGAGATATTTATTGGAAATTTGGACAAAGGCGGGGGAGGCCAACTGTCCACAGGTCAGCATCCTGTAGGTTAACTCGGGGTGATGTGCTGGGTGAGGCACTGAGGAGGGGCTGTGAAAGGACAGGCCAGAGTGGATGAAGTCATTGAGAAAAAAGCTTTGGATGAATTCTTTGTGAATACTGTCTTTGGGAGGGAAAGCTGGAGCTGCAGGAAAATACAATGAGATACAGACATGGGCGGATGTGCAAGTGTAAAGAGAGGACTGTGTTGGACACAGGCCCAGGGTTCAGGCTGGAGTGGCAGGAAAATTCATAGGGTTGTTAATAGTGACTGAAGTGGCCTGGTGGATTTTTCAGAAAGGACTGATAGGACAAAAAATCCAAAGGATCTTGTCATTTTCTGCTGTTTTACCAGCTGGACACAAAGACTAACTATGCTACATGCAACAAATCTGTCTGATCTGAGAGTTTCTAAAAGAAAATGACCTCTTGACTTCCTGCTCTGGGTGGATTCCTAAACTATTTAAGTAGAAACCCATTTATTCCTAGATCCTGCTATTTGGCTTTTTCCCAGAAGCTTACCTGGGGGTCCCCACTGGCTTTTCGGAGGCTCGTGTGACCTGAGTCGAGCTGGTGTACTGGGGACCCAGAGATGTAGTAGCCATTCACTGTAAGAACAGATGGAGAGTTAGCAGGCTTGCTGCTGATAGTGAATGAAAAACTGCACAGGCAGGTGGAACGAGAGGATCTCTAAGGTCCCCTCCAACCTGAACCATTCCATGGTTCTGTGCGTCCATCAAGTCTCCATCCCACTGTACCACAGCACTTTGCTTTGCTTTGCTGAATGGTAGAGAAGCAGATTGAGCCAGTGCAGCAGTCAGGCACAGCATCAAACATCAAACATCAGACAGTACCTGCAGAACTCTTCTGTGACACAGGGCTCTTGGGAGTGCCAGGCACGCTGCTGGGCCGCTCCCACGTCGTTTCTGTGGGAGGCAAACACCACTGTCAGGCTGATGGAGGCTCCTGCACACATACCAGAGTTATGACTATCACACATAAACCAGTGGGTCTGACCCTCACTGTCCTCTAAACCAGGTTCTCACCCTGTCAGGAAGATCCCTGCACTTCCTCCCTCCCTTCATCTCTTCCTGCTCCAGCTGCCAGCTGGGATGGGTGGAGACAGAGCAGACTGGAAGCTGCATCACTGGTTCCTCCAGGTCACAGCCTGGGAACACTCAGCTGCCTGCAGTGACTGCACTCACCTGCCTTCCCAGGTGCACTAAAGTCCAGCCCAGAGTGGGCACTGCCTGCAGCCCACTGTGGGCATTGCCATGTGCCAGCTGTGTCCTCAGCCTGGAGACAGAGTGCCTCTGCCCCTGCTCTCTCCATCAAAGGCAGCTGTGAGTGACTCACAGATGTGGTTTCAAACCTTAGCACCCTTTCCCCCCCAAAAAAATACTGCCCTGGAAAATTTCCCTTTTTTCCACTCAGGTCACTTAGCAGCTGGAATATGCAAATGTTTGTCACACCAGTTGTGACACACCAAAGACTGCTGCTGCTTTCCCCCCTCAGTGCCTCTGTAGTTTAACCATTCTGCTCATTTTCTCAGCAAATGGAAAATTGTTTTTGACCACATGCTGAGGACAGAAGATTTAAGTGCAAAACTTTTTAGGGGTTGTGAGCAGAAGACAGTGGAGTGAGAGCAGCAACTTCCACAAAGTCCAGCTAGAAAGCCCAAGGAGCCATTCCTTTGGAATGCACATATCAGTTCCAAATCAATCAAACAGCACTGATTGCCAGATGGCATCAAATAAGAAAATTAGCAAGTCACTGTAATCAAGTCTGAGGACTACTCTGGCTGCTTCATTTGAAACTGCTGTTTCCCAAATCCCAAGCAACAACCATCTAATTCTGCCAAAGCAGAAATCCTGCAAATCCTGTGTAAGTATTCTGGATGACCATGGTCAAGAGGAGAGCCCTTGAGGATTAACAGTTTAGGATTGGCAGTGAGCACCTCCCTCCCTCAGGGCACATAAGGCTTCCTGTCCTGGGTCAGTGCTTATTTGGGCATCAAGCAGAATGTTAGCATGCTTCAAGAACCATAAAAGGCCTATTTTTATATCTAGATTCATGCACATATGTATATACATATATATGTTTATACACATATAGATGTCTATGTGTGTATATATGCACAGAGATGTTCTCAAAGGTTGTGTAAGGTTCCTTATCTCAGGAAGGAACTCAGGATTACAGATCCCAGATGGAAGCAGGTGCCACCCCCACACCTGTAATGTCCCTGAGATACATGCCCTGCCCCTCCCTGTCCCTCCCCTCTCACCCCGTCCCTAAGCTACAGCACAGTTTTGCCTGCAAAAAAAAAAAAAATCAAAACTTTAAGCTTTTTCTTCCCTTACAAGTGCAAAGCCTGAACTAGAAGCTTTGCTGAGTCACAGGGGAATATTTAAATTTTAGCCTGCTTTTGTGAACTGAGTAGTAAGTAAATAAATTCCACACTAGGTTAATAAAGAAGCACTGAGAAGTGTCTTAACTAAACAGAAGCAAAATCAAATGCAAAGAGTTGTCTTTTATGAGTCAGCTTGTCTTGGCTTACAATCCACAAGTGCATGGTTAAATAAAGGCAAATTCTAATTTACATTTACTGTAAGGCAAAGGTAAATAATACAGTACCACATGTCTTGTAGATGCTTTTATTTTTAATTTTAAATTGTTGATTAATAAATAATGTGAGTTGAGATCTGTGGGAAGGGTCTGTGATGCCCACTGATGCTGAGCCCCAGTGTAGTCAGTGAAGTAATGGTTTTTTGCCAGCACCGACTTTGATGTTAGCAGCAAAGCAAGTTACCTTCATATTTGGCTTGGGGTTTCACACAAGCATATCTGTCTCCAGCATTTCTGCATTTTTGAGACCTTACAGAGGGTCTCAGACCCTAAAAATCTACCAAACGTATATGAAGTGTAATTAATTGGTTCAAGAGACGTAGCTCAGTTAGGCAGAGCATGGTGCTAATAAATGAAGTTTGTGGGTTTGATCCCTGTATGGGCCATTCCCTTGAGAGCAGGACTGGATGATCCTTGTGGGCCCCTTCCAACTCAGAATGTTCTGTGATTCTGTGAAAATGTCCAGCTGCTTCTTGTAACTGCTCTCTGCTTTGCCTGCTGGCTGTTGTGGAGCTGCTGTGCAGTGCCTCATTCTTCCCCTCTGCCACACAGAGGACCCAGACACATAACTCGAGGGCAGAAAATTCACACATGAAAGAGCAGTGCCCAGTGGTTAGCAGATTTGTAAATCTCATCCAAAACATTCAGTGTCTTGACAAATTTTCCAAAATAAAATAACTTTGGAGTTAAGCACATTGAAAAAAATAAAAACCTCAATGCTATAAAATGCATTAAATAGAAAAAAACATCTTTAATTAGGTGGGAAATGAACAAGAGTGTTTTAACTCCATTTATTTTGAGCATTAGGAGAAGAAAAACGTTTACTTTTGTGCAAGGATTATTCTGGCAGCTCAAGTAGGGATAGGAACTAATCTGGATCAAGACTGCACTGCTGGAATGCCATCTACTGGAGGCAGCTACGTTTACCAAGGTAAAACTGTGACATTACAAATTCCTCTGCAGCTTAGTCGTGATTAGAAGTGAGAGTGGGGATTAGGAGTGAGTGGGGGGATGACTTTTTTTACAGAGACACAGAGAAGGCTTGTTGAGAGATAAGGCACTGTCTGATCCAGCAAAGGCAGAGCCTTGTCTGGGAGCACCCACGGAGCCTTCAATCCTGGTGCTTGGAAAATCAGAAGGCTGCTTGTAACCCTGTGGGAAAACAGTGATCATGGCTTTTAGGAATAGATTCCCTATTGGCCCAGATTTTATACCCCACACAGGTTTCCCCCGAGGATGTTCCAGTCAAGCTAAAGCCTTGTACTCTGGGTGCAATTTAGCACTGGCAGACTAACACCAACAAGTGCTGTCCTCCTTTATCAGCCACGTTAATTAGACCATCTAGGCAGTGTGGGGAAGGAATAACCAGCACTTTCTTCCAGAGAGATGACCCAGCAGAAAATTGCAGACAATTCTTGACTGTGAACAAAAAGAAGTACTGCAGCCCTGGGAGATGCTCAAGGCCAGGGCTAGGAGCCATCTGGTCTAGTGGAACGTGTCCCCTGCAGGGAGCTGGCACAAGGTCCCTTCCAATCCAAACCATTCCGTGGTTCTGTGGAATTTAGTTAGTGAACAGCAAGGCAGGAGAAAACCACTTGTTAAAACTGAAATGACGTAGTAAAAGGAAAAACAGGTACAAGATCCAAGCTCTACTGGCCATGGGAACCAGAGAGGGTTTTCACAGAGTAGTGAAACATTTCCTACCAGAGGAAAAGTGGAAACCTGTGGTATTTGGGGGAAGCAAGCTCACTTCTGTTTGGCAGAATGAGAAATGACATGATGTGTCAGAGAGCCACACACTCTGGGACGTTGTGTTAGTCAAGAAACACAGCTTCTGAGAATATCCTGAAGCAGATGATTTTTGTGATCACACTGTAGCAGCTGAAGAATTCAGTAGTAAGGTTGAAGGAGCTGCTTTCCAGTTTGAACATACACCATCAGCCAAATATCAGGGCTTTATGTACCAGCACAGTCCCTCATGAATGTGCTTATATTCCTTTCAGGAATGGATTTAGTACCTCAGCATGGTGCCATGTGTAGTTCTATTTTTGGAGCTAAATGCTCCACAGTTTCATTGTCTAAACTACAAGAACAGGGCAAATCAAGCCAGTGAACCTCTGGGTCTGCTTACTGTGTAGAAACCTCTCCTGGTCTTAAGGATCTGTAGCACCTGCCCTTTGTCACCCAGCTACTGGTGCTAACTCACATCTTTATAAATAGCTTTGGAGTTTATTTTGGCTTTAACAGCAATAAATCTGTGAAGCTGAGCAGCTCCAAACCCAGTTTCTGCCCTGAATAACCTGAAGCTGTGCAGGCTGCACAGGCCAAGGATGAAGGTGCACAGACAGGGATGAAGAACAGCAACAGAACATGTCCCCCCTCGATGCCACAAGAAGGAACCCTGCAAACTTCTCCCAAACTGAAACAAGCAGAACTAGAAGTCCCATCTGCAGAAGGGTAGGACAGGCCCACACAGTTTTAACTCCTCCCTTTTGGATCCACTTTACTCTTGCCAATGGCAGGCAGGAAACACCTTGCAGACAGTTTGCAAACCCCCCATAACCTTTCTATGCTTCTCCACTGCATCTCCATAGGCTCTCAGCAGGTTCATGGCCTGTCCATGGCTCCCCAAAGGGTAAAGATTGGTTAGCCCTGGGACTGAGGGGAAGGGCAATCAGCCCTGCTTTGGAAACAGGTTTTCTTTAACACACACTCACACGCACAGCACTCCCAGCCCAAACCTGCCATCTGCCTGGAGCCACCATGCTCTGAACCTCGCCTCACCAGCCAGGAGCAGAGAACTGTCAGGGCTGTCACACCTCATGTCCCCTTCTGGCTAAGATCTTCCCCCCATTTATGATGAACTGGCAAAGTTTTCATAGCACTTCATTTCTTGATACTGTGTGTGGCAGAAAAAAGCCCAGAGGAATGGTGAAGG
Source organism: Dicaeum eximium (assembly GCA_013396995.1). Classification (NCBI taxonomy): domain Eukaryota; kingdom Metazoa; phylum Chordata; class Aves; order Passeriformes; family Dicaeidae; genus Dicaeum; species Dicaeum eximium. The sequence goes on along the minus strand of VWZP01000979.1, from coordinate 86,475 downwards.
GAGTGTGGGGGTTTGGGCATGCAAGGAGGGAACATCACTCATAATGCCCTGAGACTCGTGTGAACCATTCAGAGCTTTTGAAGTAGAAGGAGTGGGTGAATAAGAGTGCAATGAAAATATTTTCCCTTCTGTTCCACAGAGGATGTGAAGCACAAGACTGAGTTTCATTGGAACGAGGAGGTCTCACCTCTGCATCAGTTCACAGAACTGACTCAGACCAGCCCTGACCTCAGCAGAACAAAGGCTGTGCACTCCTGATTCAACACAGCAGCTTCTTTATCTCTGTGCTCCCACATTTTGGTCCACTGAGCCCTGCAGTGCTGGATCCTGCATGGGTCACCTGTATCAGTATCAGCTCCAAACACCCAAACCACCAGCCATGCATGAGCCTCTGACCTGCAACACAGTGACCTCACACTCCTCCATGGGCGTGCCAGGACTGTGGCCTTTACCTCTCTCCTTATACCTAATAAAAAGAGACAATAAAAGCAGGCAGAACTGACCAATGCAAATCTCTCTGCACCTGCATCAAACATGAGGGTCAAGCACACAAGTGCTGAAAGCAGAACAGCAGGCAGCACATGAACTTGGTCAGCAGTTGTTGTGTCAGAACTGAACTCCACTTCCATCCCACAGGCAGTTCAATAAAAGAGAGACTGAGGCTGCCAAACAGCTTTTGACCTCAGTCTTGAAAGACACACCATGAAGACAGGCACCATCCAGGAGTTCCTGAAGTGTTCTGTCCACGTGTTGAATGGAGAGGTGCTTGTTGCCATCTCCACAGCACAGGAAAAGCTGCTGACAAGAGCTCTCACTTGATCTTTCAAAATGATTACTGGGATATCTACCATGCCCCTCCTTTTGCAAACACCATGTGACAAAAGCGAGCCCTTCACTGCAGGCTTAGCAGTGATAATAATGCTATTTCCAGCACTTTCTGAGACATGCTTTGTTTTTCTAGGTTTTAGGCCCCTTTACCAAGGCAGGTTCCTATACCACCCTTTAGCTAGGGCATCCTGCATCAGAGTGGAATTGTCACTGAAACCTTCTAACTGTATGAGAAAAAACATGTAATAAAAATGCTTGACCTCTCTTTGGTGTCTCCATAGATTACTTACTCTTTGAGCTGCAGTTCACAAGTTTAGTTGAAGTAGGAGTTGAATGAGGCATGAATAAAACCCCTCAACTCAGAGACCTTTCAAGAAAATGACCACTTTCAGCCACACATTTCAGGACTGCCCCAGAACTTGCTGTTGCAAGTGGCATTTTACTAATGATGTTTGTGATGATAAGAATATACGGACCTTAAATAGGATCAAGATAACACAAAAGCAGAAGTCCTGCTTTCCAGGAGATAAAATGCTGTTTAGTAAATGGGAAGGACCTTACATAAAAGATAAGAAAAGGCTGGAAATAAGAACACACCACGTAAGGTTGGCCTCAGATGAAAGCAAGGTGGCAGTAAGCCACACAAACACTGGTGTCACAAGTACATAAGTCATCTTTAATGTGATGGGCAAGGTAGCTGGGGTGCTATTGTTTGACTAATGCAGGAGGCATTGCAGCTGCAGCCCATCAGAGAATTTATTCAGCATAATGAAATATTTTCTTGCTGAATCTACCACCCACACACAATTGAAAACCCCTCCTACAGACACTGAGTAACTCGTTAACCACGTAGTGGCTGAGCATTCTGGGCACTCTGTCTTGTGTTTTGACAAGCAGGGATGTCTCTAGATGTTGCACAAGGCAGATGCCAGGCACCCAGCAGTAATGTCACTGGTGTAGACTCAACCCTCCTGCAGCAATGCTCAGAAAACCTTACAGGATACACTGAAATTGTCTTGGGCTTTGTTGTGCAGATCATATCCAGCTCAGAGGCCTTTACAGTGGTTTCAGGATTGAATCTGCTTCAAAGGATGATAAATGTGCAGTGTTTATCTTGTGGGATATCAAGTGGAGACAGACAGGAATGTGCTGTTTGTCACCTCTGCACATCTGTTTGTTCCAGTCACCCCAATGTTTTCATTACTGATTTTCCTAACATTTTTCTTCCACGTAAGAACTCTGTCTCATATAGTCTATTTATTTCTAGTTAAGAAACAAATCCTTGTGTTTTTCCTGTAAAGATAATAAAAATTAGACCACACAACACATGGTGGAAATACTATTACTGTCAGATAAGATCACAAAATAGCGAAATAGTCTGAGTTGGAAGGGACCCAGAAGGATTATGGAGTCAGACTCTCAGGTGAATGCCACAACCCTGGCACCCTGCTCTGACCAACTGAGCTCATCTCAGGGTCAAGATGTGTAACAAAGGCAGAAAATCCCAGTGTGGAAGGACATTAACCACTCAAAACAGTGGTAGCAATAATAGTAGTGCCTCACAAGAAGGGAGGTATCTGCTGTATTTTGAAGGCTCAGAAGAATCAAGATGTTACTTGCCCCTAAAATCCCATTTCCCCTCCCCAGGACGTGAGTGGATGCTTGTGTTACCACTTCTGAATAGTTCAAGCACTAAGAGCAATAAAACAATTTAACCTAAAACCAGGCTTCTGCACTGAGGCAGAGAAGATGCACCACCAGGCATGGTCAGGAAGACAAGCTGCTGAGCAGACAGGTCACCCAGCACCTCTTGTCTTTAGGAGGAGGGCACAGAACTACACACAGGGTTCATCTGGGGAGCAGTACAGAGCTCCAGCACACCAAATCTTGTACAGCTTTAGCTTGCTGACCTTCTTCAAAGGCTGTCTCCACCCCCTGCTCCCTGCCATGCACCCATCCCAGCAGATCCTGTGGTGTGGAGCCCATCCTCTGCTGCTGCCTGGTGACATTCCTGGCTGACCCTGCCTTTCCCTGGAGAGCTCAAGGGCAAGACAGTCCATGGAGGAGCAGGACCTGCCCCAAAACACAGTGGGAAGATTCAGCACAGCTGCAAATGAAAAGCACAAATGAAATGTTCCTCTGAACTCATATTAAGATTCTTTGACTCTGACAACCAGAAAAAGCAAACCTGCAGATGAGTGACAAGAGCCAGGTTAGACATGATGATTGTAAAAATTGGGAAAATACAAAGGCACCAAATAAAGAACAACTTCCACTGAGTCCAAGGCATTTGTCAGCTTCTACATTGATACGTATTTTTCATGATACACATTTTTCATTTTACAGACTGAAAAAACAGGCCTGACAGGGATTTCAGGAAGTCATACTGTCCCTGCTCTACCCCAGAGAAGGCCAATGTGAATTTTCATGGTTTTGCATAACCTGCTCTGGTGATAAGAGACTCCCAGGCAGCTCTCAACTCCCACACTTCACTTCCAAGAGAGCTTGGAAGGGTTAGTTGTCCTGCTTGCTATTGAAATGTGTTCTAGTGATGAAAATTGAAATTGAAATCTCCTAGTGATGACAGGCATTGCAAACAGTCTTCTCCCAAATGGCATTTTATGCACTTTAAGCCTATTTTCACGACCCTGTCCACATCTTTGCTTTCTAAGGGCAGACACCCCCAGTCTCTCAGCATGTACCCACAGGCTATGTTTTCCACATCTTCCATCATTTTTGCTACTCTCTTCTGGGCTTTATCCAACTGACTCACATATTTCCTGAAGTGTAGAGTCCAAGCAAGATAAAATATTCCAGCTGAGGCTTTATAATTTCCTTGTAAAGTTGGAGGCTTACTTCATGCCTCACAGACAACACTCCTATTTATACAATGGAAAATGCTGGCTGGTTTGTACTAGCACAACACTGCTGGCTCTCACTCAACTTCAGATCCTCCAGAGCCCCAATGTCTTAATCTGTAAACTGTTCCATTGCCTGTCTTTGCCACTTAATTATTTCTGATGAAATCTCTGAACTTAAATGCATCTTTACTGAACAGCATCCTCCTATTCCAGGGTGATTGTGAATTCTGAGCCTGTTCCGTGCAGGACAGAACACCGTGTTCTCTCCCAGCTCCAGTTAAAAGTTACTGTTTGAATAAATGTTCTCAATGTCAACATGCCATTCATCCCTGGAAATACTGCCTAGAATGGATTCTCGGGCAGATCCCTGCAGGATTCCCTTCAGGACAAACTCCCCTTGGACAAGGGACCATTGATGACCACGCTCTGAGGATGAGCTGGCAAACAGTTTTGCAGCAACTTATTGCAATTTAACTACGGTCCCCGCTTTGTTTTCCCTTTAGTCAGCTTTCAAACTGCTTTTGCTGCTTTTAAGACCTGTTTTTCTATCAATGAACTGCCTTCCTTCACACAGGTTCCCTACCCACAGACCCTGCCTGGATGCTGGGTAAATGTTTAGCCACAGTCCCACCCCACGAGAAGGCTCATACCTCCTCTCACCAGGGCTTTTCAGTGATGGAAGTGCTAAAGCTGCCACAGACTTGAGAAGAAAGCCTGATCCTGACAGCATTCCCCCTCAGAAAGGCAGTGGGTGCCAGCAAGGCCCCAGAGTGGGGCAGAAGGATGCTCTGTACCTGACCCAGGGCTCAGCCACAGCCCTGAGCTGGGTGAATCCCCTCTCTCTGCCCTGGGATATGTCTCTCACTGACTGGCAAGGCAACTGGTGGACACCCAGGACAGCTGGAGGGCTGCAGTGAAGGACATGCCACTCTGAGGATGTCCAAACACAACATTTACACAAATAGACAGTGAACCCAATGCCTGGAGCTCCCACAGCATGCTCACCATGCTGCTGTGTGACTCTCTTCCATCTCATGCATGAGAGACCTGTGATGGAAGGGGCAGCCAAAGGGAGGCTGCATGATAGCAATGCCTCAGGAACATTTGCAAAAAGAAAGGAGCATGGATCTGTGTGCCCCGGGCTCCAAGAGACCTCACAGAGAGCTGTTCAACCCAAAATGCAGTGCTACATTTGCTGCCTAACACCAACCCTGAAGGAAAAGCCAGAGTGGAGCACTCCAGCAATTAACTGCATTTAGTGGCAGGTCACGACTGTATCCCCCTGGACTCTGGAAAAGTGGGATCAGAGGTGCCCTGCAGCAGGATGCTGTCATCAGGGACTCAGCAGCTGCATCCTGGGATGGAAGCAGCTGGGCAGGATCCCCTGGGTGCACATGGGGAAGGATCCTGCTGGATACCATGGAGAGGAGCTCCTTTGTTCCTTCGTTCCTTTGTCCCTTCCTTCCTTCCTCCCTTCCTCCATACAGAGATTCCTGGTCCCTGGGAGATCTGAGAAGTGGCTGTCACATTACACACCAAGAGTTTTGCCCCAGCTGCAGTTGGTGGGTAATGATGATGAGGAGACCTTTAATTACACAGCTCACTGAAGGCTGGAGTGATCTGTGAAGGCCACTGAAGGCCAGCGAGCTGTATTCCACTCCTCTGAGCTCCCATGTGTGTGCATTAGACAGTGACACCTCTCTCAAATGCTTCAGTGTACTTTCATCATCAGGTATGTGGTAAATTGAGAGCAGCCTAGAAGTCCATCTACACCTTGATGGGGACCTGGCTCCTGCTGCTGAAACAATGGTGCTAAGGAGGCCAGCAGGACAGAGGCCCAGGAAGCCCTGTGACAGAGATGTGTGCCAGCACCATGTCCTCGTGACAAACACTGCCTGTGTTTATCTTGGTGCTCCCAGCAGCAGCTGCAGCAGTGACAGCACAAATAAGCAGCTCAGACAAGTCAGCAGTGACCCCTCCAGTCGGTGAGACTGGCAACAAACATTACCCACGGCAATGCAGCTCTACCGCAGCAAAGATGGGGACTGCAGGTTTAAGGCTTCTAGCATATTGTCTTTGACTTATCCTGTGGCTCAAACCCAGAGAATACATTCTAAGTGCCAAAGTGCAGTCCCACTGTTAGCAGCAAGTCTCACATGCCAAATGTGACTTCATGGTGACTGCATGGCTCAGCAGGTCCAGCTCTGCAGCACAGTCAAGGAAGAAAGTGTAGCAACATGAAATTTGACCAACATGAGCCTATGGATAGTCCTGAGCTACAGGTTTTGTGGGATCAGAGGTCAAAGCTAATTAGTCAGATTAAATCAAAACAGTGTCCAGACAGCTGCTCCTGCCAGGACTGGGTAAGGCTTCACCACACACTTCAGCCAAAAGGTCTAGAGGTTGCATTTTGCATTGTCTGAAGCCTGGATGACACCACAAATGACACTTTTGTGGCACATAATCCACTTTGAGGAAGCACAGGCATTTGAGATCTGAGTCTGATCATGCAATATAGCCCAACCAGAGCACAAACACTCTCAAGCATTATCACCAGCCACAGTCTCTATGCAGCTGGAAGACTTTGAGGCAGCAGCATATTCTAACTGAGCAGGTTAGATAAACTGAGCTTGCCAGGAACACCAACTAAGCTGGAGGATAGTCAGAGTGCCCTGAACATGCTGCAGGAGATTCCTGTTACACAAAATGCTACAGCCCTCATGGAACAATGGGAGGCTCAGAAGTGCAGGGTTCTTGAGTCCAGCACAGGAAAAAGAGCAAGCCTAACTTCAAAGCCAACTGGGCTTAGGATTAGTGTGGTGAAGAGATTCTCATCTAAACAGAACTTGAATAAGTGACCCCTAAAGCAAGGCTGAGAACACAGAAATCCCCTTCTACCCTCTCTTACATGCTGTTATTCTGAGAACCACACAACACTGTAATAGCTGAGAGCACAACCATAGGTGGTTTGAGCATTCTCCTGAGAAAGACTGGTTGGAAGCGACCTCTGGAAGTTTTCAGCCCAGCTACTCTGAGCAGGATCACTGCTAACCACAGATTAGCCACAGCTCTGTCCAGGCAGTTTCTGAGATTTTCCAAGGACAGAGATTCCCCTGCCTCTCTGGTCAGCCTGTGCCAAAGTTATCCTCCCTTCCTAGAGGAATCAGAAGTCTCCTAATTTCTGGCCTGAGCTCCCAAGCAGGATATGGCATTTGGCCCTTGTTATATTACTTGTAACTTTTGTGAGGGAAGTACAAACTGACATTATAGAGACTTTTAGTCCCAGTCCCCCCCCTTTCTGAGGCAGGATGCCTGTGACAAGAGCTCTTATCACAAAAGAAACAGGCTTTGCCTCTTACTGGTTTTACCTGGCTTCAACCCAGTGAGTATGGATCCACCACAGTGATGGCTCAGAACTGAGTATAATCACCTCCTCCCCTACATTTGAGTTGGGGATGGGATATCTAACTCCTGCTGATCTCCCCAGCTGTGCAGGGGATGCTGCCCATCAGCCAGAGCAAACTGAGCTTGAAAATGGAGCCAGGGTTAAATGGAAATGCACCTTCTGGAGGGAGGATCTTATAAGATGTGAGTGCATCAAACTCCAGAAAATAATGACTTGGCAAAGTTCTGGGCCAAAAGCTTCTGAAATAAAACACATCAGCCCCTGAACAGGTCATGAGGTGCCCATGGCTCTTCTTTGTGAGTGAGACAAAGGAATGCCAGAGGTCACTCCTGATGGCTGCAACTTCTCTGTGAACGAGGTTAGCTCCTGCTGTCCTCTCCTTCATGTCACTCTGGCATTCTCTTTGCTAAAGAAATGTGGATTTGCTGGTCACAAGACCCCGTTTTGCAATGCTGCTGTGAGCTCATGATGAGAAGAGCAGGTCACACAGAGTCTCAGGTTAACTGGAAGTGGTACAAGTTAGACAGGTCTTGAGGAGGTGATAAGATCGTGAGTTAAGTCTGCTTCTCAACATGACAGTGAGTAGAACACACAAATACAGACTGAAAGCTTTGTCTGTGTTGTCCCATTACATGTGTTTTTCCTTCCTTGTCTCCATGGGCAAGCTGAGTCTTTCTCCAGTGAACTGGAGAAACAGTGAATTGGTTTTCCCCAGTGGTGCTTTAATGATATCTGATGTTCTATCAAACTACTTTACATGCATGTGTATATATAGACATAAATATCTGTGTATATACAGACATAAATATCTCCAGGCAGAGGAAATAGGGAATGTGGTAAAAATTGTATCTTTAACAGTGTTTCAGATTCTAAAACATTTATGGAAGGGGCATTTCTACTTTACATTTTTTGTCTTTTATCAACATTTCAGATGTCTTCTGATGATCAGAATGAAGAAGACAGAGATCATAATCTTCTTGTATTTTTTTTTTCATATGCTGTCAGGATCATATTAATCACTTTTGTTATCAAAATCAACTAGCAAGATGATTTCCTGACACAGATCTGTGCTGGTATGGTGAAACATTTACTGGAAAGCCCCCCCCACTTACCATTTGTGAAGGTGTTCACGTAGTACCTGCGACCCTGGGGAGACATGTAGCTCTGCCAGCCAGGGGGAAGGTGGCCATTCAAGGTGTCTTCTCCTGGCTGAGGAGTTGCCTTTCGGGGTTTCTGCTGAGAAAAGAAAAAAAAAAAACAGCCTATTAAGTCAATATCTAGATAATGTAAAGTCTAACCAGACACACAGCTGGAAGGAAATGATGTGGTTCGGCATTCTACAGATTCCAGTATACCCAAAGAATTTTGTCCCTTCTCCCTTCATCTGTGCTAGCTTCATCCAGAACACGAAGCAACATTGCCCTGAAGAAATCAACCTTTGGGACAGAAATGAAGCCCTCTGTATTTAATGTCCCAAGAGCACATGGAGCTTTTGAAGAAAATGACTCTGGCTGAGCAGCAAAACACAAAGCATGAAATGATCAAGTGTCTGAGAAAGAGAGGCAGGCATCTGGCCCTCCGTTACCTTCCCATGGATACACCAGTGGGTCAAAGCACTGATCATGGAGGTGCTGTCACAATTTATTTTACAGGAGCACCATCACCTGAACCACAGAACCAGACCCTCTCCCAGCAAGCTCCACTGGATGGCACAGAGTACTGGAACAAATCCTGGGACAGGTCCTCCACCATGGGATTAATGGTCCCCTGTTATTGTGTGCAAAAACACACTGAAGAAAAGTAAACTCTGCAGTGTGGGAGTGTACCAGCTCCAGAAGAATACAGCAGCACGTTGGCTCCCTCATATTCCCTTCATGGATATCTGGCCTTGAAAATAACAAAGATACACCAGACTATCTCTGCTGTGCATGAAAACCTCATAAAAAGCAATCTGGGGTAATCCAGCCCTAGGTTCTGTTTCAGAAGATCCAGATTTCACACATTTTTGCTGCACGCTCGCTGTTTCTGTACCTAACACCTTCTTTCCCTTCTGGAACTGAAGTGCTCCTATTCCCACTACCTCTACTCCTTAATGTGATCCTACAGTGATTCCATGTGCCAAGCAGGTCACCATCAAGCTCAGATCACTTTAGGGGCCCAAGGTATTCCTCCACTTTGCACAGTCAGCAGCAGTGCCCTGCAAGGACAGACGTTACCAGTTTGCTTAAGGGAAGCTCTGAATTGCCCCAACATCCTTTCAGTCACATTTTCGGTGTTGCTTCATGTGTCCCTGCTGGACTGCAGGAAAAGCAGAGCTCGTTCACAGGTGAGTGCCATGGCTGCATTCTTAAACAAAGGCTATACCAAGAGACAGATATGGATGGTATACAGTAAACACCAGCAATTGTTAGATGGAAACTATATAAAAATTGCTTTTTATAAGAATTGCTTTTTTTTTTTTTTTTAAGTTTACCCAGTGTTTCAGCTGTAGTCCCTGCCAAAATGTGCATCACTTCAAAAAGCATACAGGCATTATGTTTTGCAGTTGTTAATTCTATTTTTTGGTTACTACTAAAGGTTTCTACCTTTGCTTCTGATTTTGCCCATTAAGAAGTGCTGTGAGCACAGCAGTCTCTATCAATGACAGGCAAGAGGAAATCTCAGCACTGCCAAATGCTGAAGTTCTTGTAAACCATGGGGAAACAGTTTGCTTTTATGTGCATGTACTGTGGTTTAACTGCAGCCAGTAACTCAGCACTACACAGCCACCCACTCCCTGCCTCCCACCCCTGGGATAGGGAGGAGAATCAGAAAAAAAAGTAAAATTCATGAGAAAAGAACAGTTTAATCATTGAAATAAAGTAAAAGATAATGACAATAATAATGATAATGATGATAATAACAACGAAACAGGAGGAAACAAAAAGAGAGAGGAATAAAACCCAAGAAAGACAAGTGATGCACAGTACAATTGAACACCCATGCCCAGCCCTTCCCTGAGCAGCTTTCAGCCCCTCCTAGCCAACTCCCCCAGTTTATACACTGGACATGACATTCTGTGGTGTGGAATATCCTTCTGGACAGTGTGGGTCAGCTGTCCTGGCCTTGCTCCCTCCTGGCTCCTTCTGCAGCTCCTTGCTGGCACAGCACAGCCCACTGATGAGTCCTCATTAGAGTGAGCACTGCTGAGCACCAACTAAAACATCAGGGTGTTATCAGCATCCTTCTCATACTGAATCCAAACTCGGCACTGTACCAGCTACTGGGAAGAAAACTAACTGTATCTCAGGTGAAACCAAGACAGCATGGAGTATGTGTGGATCTCTTCCCTTTGTTTTAGACAGGAATGAGACCCAGCTCACTATTAGGCAGGACTTATCCCCCCATGGAGACTGCAGAGGAAGATCCACTGAATGCTGGGACCACTTCTGTGTTAGAGCCCCCAACTGGTCCCAGTGTTAGAGCCCCTAACTGATCCCTAATTGGATCCCCAATCCCCTCCCAACAACACTTGCACTCCCACTCCTACTGCAGCTTTAGGGGGAAAGAGGAACTGAAAATTCTGTAGGGAAGGAACAGAAGAAGAAACAAAACTTGACTTCATACAGGTTTGCTCACCACTCTGCCCTCACAGAATCAAGGAATCACCAACTGGTTTGGGTTGGAAGGGACATTAAAGATCATCTCATTCATCCCCCTGCCATGGCAGGGACACCTCCCACTATCCCAGGCTGCTTCAAGCCCTGTCCAACCTGGCTTGGGACACTTCCAGAGATCCAGGGGCAGCCACAGCTTCTCTGGGTAGCCTGTGCTACCCTCACAATAAAGAATTTCTTTTTAATGTCTTAATCTCAAGCTACTCTCTCTCAGTTTGAAGCCATTCCCCCTTGCCATATCACTACAAGCCCTATTCTCATCATGTAGGAGCCCAGGACACTCTGGCACAGATGGTGTGGGATGATGAGATCTGGGATAGATGCACATGGGCCAGAGCACTGTAATGCACCACAGATTAAGTACCTCATAGTTTAGGCACACTCAGCAAGCCATCCTTTGAGAAATGAGAGTGCCAGAGAGGCCATCGTGGGTAGCACATCATCCCTTTTCTGCCAAAATAGGAGCTGTGAGGAAAAGAGAGATTTTCTTGCTCTATTTTCCTCTGCAGACACAACCCTGTCCCAGCCAGGCCATCTGCAGTCCCTTCTTCTTGCATCAGCACAGTTAAACTGGGACCAAGTTTGCACACCCATGTGGAAGAAGTTTTGGTCACCGTGGCATGGGATGACAGGCAATCCTGCTGCTGGGCCAGCAAGGACAGGGCCATGGCACTGCACAGAGAACAGAGGTGACTGGCAGATTGTGTTCCAAGAGGCCAGCTCCACATCTGGCACAGCTTCACATCTGGCACAGCAGCCACAGACAGGCTTCAGAGCTCTCCCAAACCAGCTCCCAGCAGGGCACCCCTGTTTCCAGCCACATGGAACAAGGAAAGTGCTTAGAGCTACCCATGTGTAAAGGCACTTCTTCCTTACACAGATCTGCAAGACTGGACTGTTACTTTGATTTCTTGTTCCTATTTTAGGAGAATTATTGCCAGGATAATTTCTGAGAACAGTAAATCACAACAGAGGACGTCTGCACAGAGAGGAGGTTCCCTATCAGCAGAGTTTGCTTTTCCTGCAAATTAGCAAAGGGAGAGCAGCAGGCAGGGACTGGAAGTTGAAGGAAAGCTCAGCTTGAAAAGAATCTGCCAATCATGAGGGTAAGTATCGAGGCTTACCAGGGAGCTGTACACTTCTTGTGGTTCCTCCATCAAGATTAAGTGCCTCTTTCTAGAAGTTCTACTCTATTCCAATAAAGAGAAAAAGCCAGGACCCTGACACCTCTGTCCCAGCTCAGGCTGGGTGCAGTCCCTTCTGCTTTCTAAACCTTCCAACTCCCACAGTGCCTTTGAGCTCAGATACTCCCCTCCCTGTCACTGCTCAGGCCAACCCCCTCTCTGTCACTGCTGGAAGTGTCACCAGCTGCTGTCACCATGGTGGTGGACAGGCAAATCTGGACCCAGAAAGGATGTCTGCAAAACATGCTGGAGGAAACAGGAAACCTGAACAATGTGAGCAGCGAACGTGTGACCCCAGTGAAATCCTCCTCCATCTGTATCTGATCCCTGGAAAAGGGATCAAAGTGTCTCACAAAACATTAGAATCCAACAGCACAGGCACTTCTCTCCCATGAGATTTCCCAGGATCAGAATTCCCTGTAGCAGGGGAAAACACAAGAGCCAGCCACCCAACAGGTCTGGTTCTATGTGACAAGCAATGGTTTTTGTCTGCTGCCTGCAGAAGCACAGGGATGGAATTCTCCTGATAAATGCACAGCAGAGAAGAAACAGAAATGAGCAGCAAATGCAGAAAGGGCACTGGAGCTCTTCAGCACCAAACCACGTGATAGAGATGGGGCAAAGGCAAGCATATGGAATAAGAACAGATCTGTGGGGTTAACTCCCCCAATCCAGGACAGCAGCGCTGACAAGAAGCAGAAGGATTTGCTGTTTAGGTCAGAGCACACAAACCTGACCATTCTCTGTGCTTCTTCCCCTGCATCCATGGGCTCTGGGTCAGGGATGTCAGGGAGAGGACAACCTGTGTGGGCCAGCGAGCCACCCCACAGCACCACAGCCCTGACCAGGAAATACAGTTTCATCTGTGTCCTGCTATACACTGATGGTCTAGAAGCATGTCTGAAGAGAAGGACAACTGGGTCCGACATCCTGGATGCTCCCCTGAAGAAGAGCAGCAGCCAGGGCTTGCCTGTCAGAGCTCTGACACTTTTTGTCTGGCTGGGCCAGCTCAGAACAGGGCAGCACAGCCAGCAGGGAGGTGCTGAGTGCCTCTCCCACTCCACCTCTTCTGACTTTCTTTTTCTTTTCTTTCTTGGTCTTCTTGATCAAGTTAGCAGCAGCCCAACTCATTCTGTTATGCTGGAGAAGCCTTTGGCATTGTGATTCTGTCCCAGTGGTGGAAAAAAAGCCAAAGAAGGTTTTATGCAGCAAAGTGAGGCAACAGGGAATAACACACATCAGTTCAATCCATGATGACTTGACCCTGAGGCAAGTTCTGCCTTGCTCAATAGAGGAAAATGACTTCCCATTTTCAAACTACAGGAAATCCCCATTTTCCTTCAAAGAGGGATCCTGGGGAGGAAACATCTGTGTGTTGACAAGCCTGAGCTCACTGAAGATGTGTGGGCTTGCACACTGCTCCAGCAGAGCTCAGACCAGGGGCAATTCCCAACACACAAGCCCAGGGAAAGGAAAGCGAAACAATCCCAAATCCACAAGTTCAGGCCTTGAGCAACTTGATCTAACTCTGAACAAGGCGTTGGACCAGACACCTTCAAAAGTCCCTTCCAGTTTAAATTCTTCCGTGATTTTATGATCCTATTTCAGCAAAGCATGCAGCCTTGGAGCAAATGAAGAGGAGCTTCTGGCTGTGGGAAAGGGCTGGAGGGCAGCATCAGCTCACTCACTGCTGCTGCCACCTGTCCTGTCACACCTGCAGACCCAGCAGCACCAGGAAAGGCCACAGTGCCCAAACAAGCAGCTGCCCTGAAGTGCTGGGGGATCACTGGTGACAGAAAGATGGGAAAACTACGGAGGGGAAACTCCCTGCAAGGACACAGCATCAATCTGCCCCAGAACAGCCTGTCCTCTAGGGAACAGCTTGTTCTGCACTTCCAGAACTGAGCTTATCTTTCTGTCTAACTGCAGCTTGTGTGACCACAAGCTTGGAAAAGGTGTCAGCCCTAGGGTATGGTGCAGAAAAGGCAGAACCACAGAATCATAGAATGGTTTGGGCTGGAAAGGACCTCAAAGCTCATCTCATTCCAACCCCTGCCATGTGCAGGGACACCTCCCACTATCCCAGGGTGCTCCAAGCCCCCTCCAACCTGGCCTTGGACACTTCCAAGGATCCAGGGGCAGCCACAGCTACTCTGGGCAACCTGTGCTAGGGCTTCACCACCCTCAGAGTGAAGAATTTCTTCCTAAAAGCTTATCAAAACTTGCTGTCACTCTTTGTCCCAAGTCCCTCTCTAGCTGTCCTGGAGCCCCTTTGGGTACAGGAAAGTGCTGTATGGTGCAGTTAAAGAAGTGGGGTCTGTGTTTGGCTTCAGCTGATGGCTGTACCAGCCTGTGCCCTGGCTCAGGAGAAGGCCTGGGGCACCCACAACCCCCTGGCCCTACCCACAGCCCCTCTCTGCCTCACATAGTTTGAGTCATTCTGTATTTTGTTCATTTTTATGCAATCCTTCTTGCTCAACATTTGGTTTCCATGGAGTCACATACACTGTGTGAAACAGATTTATATATAGAAAGTGGAACGGGTCATATGATCTGTCCTGGTTGTCATGGCAACCAGCACAGCTCCCCTCGGGCTGAATAGGATGGCACATCCTGCTGGGGACAAGTCACCCTCCCTGGGTGGCCCTGCCCGTGCCACTGCCCTGCAGCCCTGCTGTGCCATTCCTCTGCTCTGGGCACCAGCCTCCTGTGCCACCAGCCCTTGTCCCCACAGAGGACAGTGCCCTTCCTGTGCTGAGTTAAGCACCTCAGAGTGCTGAGGTTGAAGCTGTGGGTTGAACTATGCCCAGCACATACCCACATTCCAGTTTAGCTGGGCAGCTCTCATTTCTCCCAGTTTTAAAAATCCCCTTGTGCTAATAAGTTTCCTCTGTGCCATGCCACTCTGCTTAACTCCTTCTTCTTCCTAAATAACTCCTGCATCTCCATGCAGCTGCTCTTTCCTTGGATGCCATCTCTGCCACCTTCCCACCAGCTGATGGTGGCTGTGACCAGGAGGAATGGCTGGCCAGCTCTCCCATATCTCTGCACTCCTCTGTGTCTCTGTGGCTCTGGAACACAGTGTGCATGCTTCCCACCCAGCTCTGCCTGGTCTCCAGCCAGATCCACAGCTGCCAAAGCCTCCCTTCTCACCACCCAGGTCCCTGGCTGTGGCACAGGCATGTGCCCAGAACTTTGCTTTAATGTAATATACATGAAAAGCACTGTGTTAGCAGAGAATGAGCCCTCTGGGACTAGGATATTTTTCTCTATCAGTACCATAAATGAGGGGAAAACAAGCTGTTTCTGAAGGATACATGGCCCAGGGAGACAGATTGGGTGATGTTTTCTGTGTCAGTGCTGGGTGAGAGACCAAAATGTGTGGGAAGAGAAATGCTCTGACTTGTGAATCCCATCCTGACCCCTTCAAAATAGGGGCTGTCAAACCAGAAGTGAAAAATCTGAGTAACTCCAGTGCAGCTCAGCCCTCTACCTTCCTTCCCAACATGTGCCTGGTGCAGAGAGCCATGTGCCAGACTGGGAGAAGTCACAGCACTGAGCTGCAGCTGAGCCTGGCCCCTGTGGTGGGTGACGTGGCACTCCTGGCACCAGGTCTGCTCCAGATCCTGCCACAGACGATGCTCACTCCCTGGCAAAGCAGCAGCTCAGGGAGTGCTTGGCTATAGCAGGCAGTGGGTTTTGGCTGAGGAGGGAAGCTTGGCAGGTGTAAGAAGTAGGAAGTATAAGAAAGATGGCAGGATTGAGATTCAGCGTGGAGAAAGAGCGTTGAGAGTGGGGCCCTGATTTGAAGAGGATGGATAGCAAAAGGACAATGAAGAGTCTTTGACAGCAGCGATCTGGGGAGTGGCAAGTGAGCAGGAGGGTGAGAGCAGCCTGCAAAGGACAGCCCAGCTGTCAGCCTTCTCTGCCTGAGCTCTGCTCCCTTCCCTGTGCTCCTTCCTCTGTGTGCTCCCAGGGGGTGACAGCATTCAGCACTTTGTGACAAGGGTGCAGAGATCTGGCACTGAAAGAGCAACCAAGAAGAGGAAAATGAAGTATCACCCTCTCACCAGGGGCCAAGGAGCACAGGCAGCCAGATGGGAGTAGTGTCTGTTCTGAGAAAGCCCACCTAGAACACAGTGACCATAATGCACCCACAGGGAGCTCAGGAATCACTCCCAGGAAAACACACAGCTGTTTTTCCCATCTATGCCACTTAACAGGCAACAAGCCACTTAATGGAGAAATCTTCCCAATTCCTTTGAGCAGCCCCTCTCCTGTGTCCAGCTGAGCCATGCATGGACAGGTGATGCCAGACTGACACTGGACAGGAAAAAAGCTGGAGGTGGTCACATCGGGCAGCCACAAGGAGCTGGCACTGCTGGATGCAGCTTCTACTGCACAGCCTTGGAAGGCCAATGAGGGGTCATGGAGACAGACTGCTGTGATATTAGGAAAAAAATTCTGCACCAGAAGGGTGGTTAGACATTAGGAGAGGTTGTCAAGGCAAGTTGTAGAATCACTGTCCCTAGAAGTGCTCACACAATGTGCAGATGTGGTGTTTAGGGACATGGTTCAGTGCTGGACTTGATGATCTTAGGCTTTTCCACCCTTAGGGAATCTGTGATTCTGTGAAGGGCCCAGCTCCCCACACAAGGAGCAGAGAGGAACAGGAACAGAACACAGGGTGACAATGATGGGAGCTGAGATAACCTAACCTCACAAACACAGCATTCTGTGCAGTCACCCTTGTGGTGAGAGCCATCAGGCCCCTGGCCTGGGGTGAAAATCATCACAGTGAGTCATGGGAAAGGTTCTCTAGACCATGGACTGATAGAGGATGCAGGGAAAGAGGTATCATACAAGACAAGGGATGAGTAGGGGTAGATGGTTAGATGAAGAAACAAAGATGGGGGAAGGGATGAAACCAGTGAAGAGTAAGAGGATTCAAGGAACCAGTTAAATAGGCAGCTGCTGATGACATTTGTCTGTCCATGCCCTGACTGGTGACTGCAGTCTGTCCTGTCTAAGAAACAGCTACTGAAGAGAAAAGGGGCAGATCTTGGCATCAACACGTGGACTTGGACACCCCTGTGGGAAGCCAGCATATGAGCCATGCAGAAGTTAAAAGTCCAGTGAAAGAATGCCAGGAAGGACTGGGCTAATACCTCTTACCCATTCCCAAGCATATCTGTGACCACTGCCTCCCTGAAACATGGAGCAAACCCTCCCAGCAGCCAGCTTCCCTGTAGGAGTCAAGGAGTTTTTCTGAATTGGCTGTAGTCTTTTGTTCTTCTTCCCCAAAAGAAATACAGAAGTTAGCACTCTCCCATTCCTCTATTTTCCTTTCAGCACCAATGTTTCTTGCTGTTCAGAGTTAACATTTGGAATCTCATTTGCTAGCCAGCAGAGTGGGTATGGGCTCTGGAGGTCTAGGCATGGTTCATCTGCCAGGACACAGCCAGCACAGGGAGTGCCCTGCTCTGCTACTTTTCTGTCATCAGAAAATGAAGCCATGCTGTCTCACAATGTTTCAAAGTAACAGGATGTGGCCAGCTGGGACAAAGCTGATTTCTCAAGAAATCCAGAGCTGCCATGAGCACAATCTCAGGCTTCTATGCAAAAGCTCTGCATGCTGCTGTGTAAACTCAGCCCACCCTCATGTGACAGAGTTTGACATGAACTACTTGTGTCACAGCCCCATGCCCTCAGTGGGAATGGAGACCCAGAGCTCTGCCACAGGCTCTCATGGATCCTAAGGCTTCCCCAAGCAGAAGCTATCACACCATGACTTGGTAGGGTAGGAATGGGCAGAAGAAGGGGAAGGGCTGGGGATGAGGCAAATGCCAGCCCTCCAAGAGCCCTGGGCTGGATGTGTTCTGTGCCAGGGCAGCCCAGGAACAGGCAGGAGCCCTCCTCCCTTCGCTGTGGAACCCCCAGGGCTGCAGGGGGAGCTGAGCTGGCACCTGCAGGTTGTGCCAGGAGCGGGGAATGGCCGGAGCCCCTGGGAATGGACACTGACACAAGGGCCCTGCAGGGTTGAGCAGGGCGTGTTTGCTCACCCTGGGAGTCTGTAGGAGCCAGAGAACAGCAAGAGACCCTGGACCCAAAGTAACCACTGCAATGGGTATGTGGATTGTAATGCTGTAAAAGCCCAGGGATTCCTTTGTTTGAGGTCTCTCCCCGGGGATGTTTCTTTCTTCCCAAAATTGGATGCCTGAGACTCTGATGAGGGAAACCTGGAGCAGAGAAGTTTTTTTACAACCTTCACCCTTCTCAGGAGGGATGTGCCACTCTGTCTCTGACACCAGCATCTGGTATGAGGCAGAGCACCAGGGCCAAGTACTCTGAAGGGCTGTGTTGTTCTGGGCATCCGGGGACAACAGGGCCATTGTTGAGCAAACCTTGTACTGTCAGAGTCACCCCCAGAAGCACAGAGAGTCACAAGTCCAGATCAAGCCAGCTGCAGCATTACTGCTTGTCTCCAGTTTGAAATGACCTGCTGTGGGGACAAATCCCTCCCTGAGTGACTGCAGAGCGTGGCACACCAGCTACATGTTCAGAGCCTGGAGAGGCACCAGGGAGCTGGGGGCACTCTGCCTGCCCCAGGTGCTCCGCCCTGGAAGGGTGGCTGGAAGCAGTTAAAAAAAGAAACTTCCCACAGACTGAAATTCGCTGTCTGAGCCCTCTCCCTGGGCTGTGGCATGGAAAAGGGGGGTAGAAAAGTCACCCTCAGCAGGCCTGAGGGCAAACAAAGAGCTGGGCAGCACGGCTGCCTTCTGGAATTCTTGTGCCTGTGAGTGCAGCTGGGTTTGGAGGAATGGAACATCTGGGAATAATGCCAAATGTTTTAATGTGGGGCCTCCAGCCTGTGCACTGCAGGAAGCTTAGCCTGGCTGAGTGCTCTCTGTACCTGTGCTATCTTCCTGCAGCATCCTCTGCAATTCCAGCAGTTGGATGCAATTCCAAACAATGCAATTCCAGCATCCTCTCTCCCATCTGTGCCAGGGCATGCCTTCATGTGCTTCATTTCTCATATGTCACTAGGGTTTTAACAAGCCCCATTCTACTGCTGGGCTCTGCAGTTTCCCAGACACAATAAAATCACTTGATAACAACTAATATTTAGTGTCCTTCAGGAAGGAAGGGATTCTCCCTTAAAATATAGAGACTTCCTCCCACATGCACACACAAGTACGCATAGCAGAGCTAAGGCACAGCAACCTCAAAACTTGCTGCAGTCATCTGCCAAAAACATGTATTTACAGAAACGTTTTGGAACAAGTAATGTATCTGTAAATTGGAAAAGCAAGTAAAAGCATCGCAGATAAGTTTCTGGAGATCTTGTTGGATCTCCAAAGCTAGTGTATTCTCCTTCTCATAAGAAGTTAATCACATTCTGAGAGTGTCCAAAGAATAATCCCAGTTAGCTGTCTGTATTTATCATAGAATCACAGAATGCTTCGGGTTGGAAGGGACATTAAAGCTCATCCCACTCCACCTCACTGCCATGGGCAGGGGCACCTTCCACCAGATCAGACTGCTCCAAGTCCTGTCCAACCCAGCCTTGGACACTTCCACGAACAGGGCATTAATTTATTTAACTACTTTTAAAAAGACTTGAACTGATCTTCTCTCTTTTAGGAAGAATGTTGGACAAGGCGCCTGAGAACCTTATGTTTAATCATCTGCATTTCTGATAATTTTATTATAAGTACTATTTAAAAACCCATGAAATTAAAACAAAATTGCAACAGTTAGCTCAGATTCTGTTCCTGGCCCCAGGCCTTAAGCAATCTTTTGGCATATTATAGCTACACTTTCCTACTTTAAAATGAAATTTGCTTCCTCCTGTTGCTGTGGTTGGGCAGATCCCCGCATAATGCGCCTTACTGCTTTTTCAAGCAGCAACCTTTTACTTACAAACACCCTCAATTCTTCTTGAACAGTGTTTTCCTGCAGAGGAAATCGGTTCCCTGGATTAAATGGCCCTCCATGACCAAAACTTTGGGAACCTCAGATGCAGAGAAAGCAGTGAAATGGCCAAGATACAAAGTGCTGCCAGATGCACATTCCTGCGCCCTCCCTTGTAATCTCTCTCAGGCGTGGGGAATGTGGCTGTTGTGCCTGTAACCCCGCAGCACAATGCACTCACACAGACACACCACCTCTATCTTTTCATTTTTGCTGCTGCTACAAATCTTCATAAACGAGCAAACAAACAAACAACAAAATAAGGCATGGGAGGGAGGCCATTCTGACCACTTGGCACGCCTGGACGAGGCTGCAGCAGCCCCCGCACAGAGCCGCAGCTCACCCTGCCTGCTGCTGTGGCCAGACAGACACACAGACACACAGACAGGCAGATGGACAGGCAGACAGACACACAGACACACAGACAGGCAGATGGACAGGCAGACAGACACACAGACAGGCAGATGGACAGGCAGACAGACACACAGACACACAGACAGGCAGATGGACAGGCAGCCACTGCTGCTCTGAGAGCCACGTGCCCATGCCTGCTGGCAGGACAGGGTGGCACAGGAAGGACAAGGGGCTTTGGGGGCAGTGCAGAAAGCTTAGTGCCCCCCCCAAGCTGGGTCACAGACGCTGCCAGGCTCAGCAGGCAGGGACAGACACAAAAATGCATCTGCTGCATTTTTCCAGGAGCCCCTTCTCTGAGCATGCCAAGGTGGGGCTGCCTTTGTACCCCAGCAGGAGACTGAGGAAAATCCTCCTTCTCCACCAGGCTCAGTGACCCTGGAGGCTGCTCAGGCATGACCACACGGATCTCTGCCTGGCTGCCTCAGCCCTCTCAGGTCTGGACAGCCACATCAGAGCTGTCTGCTGGGCTGAGATCAAGGCCAGCTGGTGTGGGACATCCAGGTCATGCAGCACCCTGGAGAAGCCCTTGATGGGCAGAGCAGCAGAGAGTCTCCAGGGCACTGCAGGACCCTGGACTGGTTCCCTCTTCCCCATGCTCCTGGGAAGAACTGAGCTGGTTCCCCTTGATCCATCAGCACCAGTAGCTCTCTGCAGCTGCTGTCTCCCCTCCAGAATTCCTGCACAGTGGCTCTGTTCCTTCTCCTGGCCCTTCTGCTTTGGAGGAGGATACGAGCAGAGGACACCTGTGTGTTTCTCCCACATGCAACCTTCTCAGGACTATAATGTGAGCAGCCATTTCACCAGACCTTGCTAAAGTGAATAGCTCTTATCTCTGGCTGAAATTAAAGGGTTTGTTCACGTTTGCTTTCTAATTAGTGGCCTACCTCTGAGGTAAAAATCCTGTTTCCTGTCCTCACAGCTGCTGCTCCTGGCCCTCTACATGCTGAAGGGAGCTCAGATCTCATTTGCCTGGTTTAGCTCTCTTTAATGAAACTTCACCATACAAACATTTCATCTGAGAAGAAGAATATCCAGGTCACCCCATTTGTACAGTGAAATTCATTCAGTCCTGGTCCATATGCAAGAATTACATTTAGGACAGTGGTGGGGAGGACTGGGGATGAGATGGAGATGAGGGATGGCAAAGGCAGACCTCTAGGAAAGGGCTGGGAGACAGCAGTGGCAGCTGAGCAGGAGATCTGCTGGTGGGAGATGACCAACTGCTGATGGGTCAGATGTGTGCAGAAAAAAATGGAGCAGGCAGAAACACCCAGGAAATATCAATTCAATATTCAGCTTGGAAAAAGNAAAAAAAAAGCCAGCAGGAGGGAAATCCCTGGAAACAGTTGTTGATGAATTTTAATTTGCCCTGTGCAGTAACTGAGCATCCTCAGAAGAACACAACGAATGTCACTGTGTCCCCTCCACCCCCTCTCTTTTCCCAGTCAGTCTCCTATCTCACTGGATAAAGAAGATGATGAATAAAATGGCCAATTTAAAACTGCCTGGCACCTCAATCCCTGGGACCATCCTGCCAAGAGGGTCCATTTCCAGCGTGGTCCAGACACTGTGACCTGCTGCATACTCCAGATTCATCAAACCACACTCACAAAGCAGATAAAGAAAATATACTGGTTTGATTGCCCTACACCTAGCAAGTTAATCTTGTTTATGGAATTGGGCATTTCAATATCTGTCTTCCTCCTGTGTCCATTACAGCATATAATTACCTGTTACTGCATCAGTGAATTTGAATAATTGTAATATGGAAACTTCAGAAATCATTAGGACTGGGAAGCCTTTGTGCTTGGTATTAGGCATGTAAGAGAATGAACCTTTTAGACTGCTTTTAAATTAAAAAAAGCTGCCAGTTATTCCTATGACAAGTACAGAAGTATAGGTGCAAAAGTAGATAAAATCAGCAGAAAAGTATTAACAGTAACAGGAAACACTTTGTAAATGTAGGTTAAGACGAAGACCAAGTAAAAGAACCAGTTGAAGCTCAGCAGAGGAGAGCTACCCATGAATGACCATGTTCAGGATATTCAACAAAATGTCATTTATTAATAAAGTCTTCCATCATCAAGTGGCTATTACAGTTAACACCAGCAACAAAGGCTTCAGCCTGTAATAGGGAAAGAATAAGTTGGAGAACCCTGAGACTGACAGACTTTTGAAGAACTGGCTCATAAATCTCAGAGCATTTGCTAATCTCCTCTGAGAATCCATGGAAAATCTAGTCCAAAAGAGAGGAAAAACCAGAGATCTAGAAAAAAATGACCTGAACAGAAAGATAAAAAAGTAGTTAATACAGGGCAGGAATAATGAATGAAAGGGATATACTATCAATCTGCTGAAAAGGGTGGTTTATTTTCCCACCCCTCACAGGAGAGAGAAAAATGAATTTAACTTGCAGAAGGGAAGGTTCAGGATGGAGGTGGTATCGAAACCACAGTAAAGATTGAACTTCTTTAAGAAAATACCAAATAACTATTTATAAGAAGTGATGTAGGTATTATTCAGCCTTTCTGAAGCAAAGGAGGGAGCCTGTGACTGGAGTATGAGGTACATGTATGTATCCTCAGCAGCTGTTCCCAAAGATTACACCATGCTGACATTCCACTGGGAGATGGCTTGGAATGGACACATTTGATATGAAAATAGAAATATTATTTAAAGTATGACATTATGTATTAGGAAGAAAATAAAATCTAACAGAAATAATCTCATAATCTAATATGAAAATGCTACTTAGGAACGGTCAACACTTGGAGCTGAAAGGTAAGAATCTGGGGTGGGGATGATACAATCTTTCTGATGGCATTCACAATGAAACCTTTAATAATACTATCACTGCCAAGGTGCTGCCTGGCCACCCTGCACTGACTGGACATCATCACCTCAAAGAGGCATAAAGAAATCATTCCTAGCCCATAAACCCTCTCCACATGAACCTCTGCAAGCTTTTGCATGTGAATTACAGTAGTATTTGCAGCTGAGGTATTTTGAAGCCTGGGATTGCAAAAAAAAAAAATTACATCAAGGGAAAACAAGCAAGTTCTGTTGTGTCTGCTGATTATATTTCACTACTTTAGATGGGACTTTTAAGTCCATGGGGTTTTTAAGTCATATGCTTTCATGAAAAAGGTAGAATTCCATTTTTAATCTAGACTTAACATAAAAATAAATGGTCATAAATTTCCAGATCACAAGCTGCTACCCTGTGAAGAGCAGGAAAAAACCAGTATTGCAGCACAGCTTTTGGTACAGCTAATCCAGGAGTCATGGAAACTCTCCTGATATTACCCAGAACACCAAGCTCCGACAGGGTCCCTTCTGTCAGGAGCTTGTTCTGCTCAGGGCACCTCCCTGTTTGTGCTACTTCCCTTCTGAGACTTCCAGTGAAGTCCCGGGGAACCTCTCTGTGACACCTGTGGTGCTGCACCCAGCTGCCTGAACACTTGTGCTGGGCTCAGACAGATGCAAGGTAGGGAAAAAAAAACCTGGGAAAATTTAATTCAAACCCAAGAGCCACTTTCTGGGCTGTAAAAATTGTGTTTGCACCTTCCAACTGCAGCAGCCTTGTTTGTGGAGGAGGGAATGGGGAGACTGAGCACAGCCCTGCATTTGCAGGCAGGTCCCACCCCATGGACACCAAACCTTGGCCTCATGCCCAGGAAAGAAGCAGGATGATGCAGAACAGATGCTGAATTCAAACTCCAGATTGATAACAACACCCTCAGGCTCCTGCTCTCTGACTTAGCGAGACAAGAACAGCTTGGCAAGACACGAAAAATACATCTCAGTGCAGTTCCTTGTGGGGATTGCCATACAGCCTGTTTGAGCATATCCACAGGCAGAGCTGCTCCATCCTCTTGCCTCCACTCAGGACTGCAGAGCTCAGCTGAGCAGGTGCTCACAGCTCTCTGATCACCAGAGAGAAAAAGAACCCAGCTCCTTCAGCCTGGACATCTGAAAAAGCACTGGGAGAGTCTGACCTCAGGAGCTTCTCTTCCTCAGTTGGCTGTAAAGGAATCAGAGTGTTCTGTCTTTTTGGAATAAGGATGAACTTGTTCTTGCCTGCAGGACTGAGAAGTTCCTGCCCCAAGGCTTCTCGCCTGTTAAGTACAAACAATCCTTAAAGCTTATGAGAAACCTGGACACCCTGTGCTGGCACTTCTGATGGCTCCCTGGGGCAGCAGGATGGTCACAGCACGCACAGCAGTTCCCTGGGGCAGTATGTGGTGCTTGACTCCATGCAGAGAAGAAGAAACTGCAGCCATGTCTATCAGTTTCTGTCCTTGAGCTGCTCACCTGGCACAGGAGGTTGGTTAACCCTCCTCTCCTGGAGACTATAAATGAGCCAGTGGACACCAAACACACACAGCCCCCATCCCAGGAGTTTCCTACTGGTGAGCCCTGGGCAGCTCCTGCCAGGCATGAACCAACACTCATCCCCTCTGGAGAAATCAGCATCTCCTGCATCATCTGTACACAGGGGCTGGACACCTCTGCCAGGTGGGGATAACCTGCTTGAGTAGCACACCCACAGGTCAGGGACCAGGCTGAGGTGTGCCTCTGGTGCCATCTGTGAAACCTTTCCAGCTGTGTGCTCCAGCTGCTCCAGCCCCCATCCAGAGAAGCACGGGACACATTCAGCATTCTGGAAAGCAGGCTGCTGCGGCCACAGGGGAACAGGGCAGGCCTGAGGTGGCTGACAGCAGGGTCTGGCCCCTCCGCCCACCCTCAGTGTCCACTCTGAACAGGTCCTGGTGGCCTCAGGAGCTCACACCACACAGAAGCTACCCCAGGAAAACACCAGCACTGAGAGCTGGACCAGTGCATGGAGGGAGGTTCAAGAGGGCCTTCATGGGGCTGCTGCTGAGTGCAGATGGGGTTAAGGAGGCACGAGAGGGTTTAAGGGGAGCCCAGAGCAGCTCAGGTCTCCAGCGCTGCCATGTCTTCACCTGCCACAGCCCAAACATCCTTCACACAACTCTAAATATTTCTGTGCCTGCTGCTCCATTGGAACAGTCAAAGCTTCCCAGCAGCCTGGGATCTGCAGGATGGCTCTGCCTGGGGCACCTGGACACACGCTGCCCTCCTGTGCAGCCCCCACAGAGCAGTGTCTGCCTCCCCACTCTCAGAGGGGTCAGCAGTGCAGGGCTGCTCTTGCTGCAGCAGCTCTGTGCTGCTCATTCCAAGTTCCTGTAATTGATTGGATTAAGGGGAAAACGTTGGTAGGATTAGAGAGGGAATTCTTTTGGTGAATTTTGCACAGCTGCAGGATCTCATCATGTGAAGAAAAATAAAACCTGTTTTATTTGAGGGAAATCTGAGAGGTTATCTTGGTTTTGGCCTCACTCTAGGAGATGTCTTGCATGCTTAAACGTATTGAATCTAGTGCCTAATTAATCCCACACTGCTACGCAGTGGCAGCACACTTCGGTGTATTATTTTCTCCAGAATAATATTGTTTAACAATATAGAGAACTGAAACTATGCTGTAACTTGTGGTTGTTGTTCCTCAGGCTGGGCTCCTGAGAGAGGGAACCTTTGGAGCTGAAAGATATTTTCTCAGCATGCTCTGAACAAAAGTAGTAAATATAACATTTCATGATCTCCACTGAAAGAGAAAAGTCTTTAGACAGGAAACAGGGCTGAGATCAAAATTAGTGTTACAGGAATATCTTTCAGATCTGGCCTGCTCTTTTCTGGGGTGGTAGATTTAACTCCTTCAGCTGAAGATAATGCCTTACTATTGCTGGAGCTGCAGCCTAGCAGAGAGAAGGGGAAAATTAACAACAATGAAGAATTTATAAATTTATAAAGGTATATCTTTTATTTAGTTATAAATAAATTTCTCACCTTGAGAAGAAAACGTGGAAGTTGTCAAGGAAGGTAACATCATAAATAAAAGAAAAAGCTTACAAAAGAGGAAAAAATTGTGTCCTACACTGTGACGAACAGTAATTCAATTGTACTCCTTGGGAATATTCTGATAAGGCAACTGAGGTAGTTATAAAGAGAGGGACAATTGTTGCTTTCCACAGAACAGAAGGAGACATCTGAGGTGTACAGGCTATCAAAAGCCACGTTGTAACCTTATTTATTAAAGTTAGTAAATACAAGGAAAAAGTATTTGGAAGGATTTTAGCTGCACTTCATCTCAAACCATAGGAGGCTGGTGGGTGTCTGCCCTTTGGGCAGCCTGCCACCCAAACAGAGAGACAATGACAAACCACGACCTCAAACGAGCCTGGTGCCATCCCTGGCAGGCAGAACCCCTCGTGGCAGTGTCTGATGGGGCTAATGCTGCATTTCTGTGTGGGTTACAGGTGTGCACCCCCAGCAGGTACCACCCAGAGGGGCTGAAAGGAGCAGCTCAGAGGAGCTGTGCACAGGGATTCTCTGACTCAGATTCATTGCAAAATTATTTTCCAAAACATGATTTCTTTTTGGAAATACCTGAAGTTCTGTTCTTCATTCTGAAACAGACTGAGGTTAATCCCAGTCTTCATTTGGTCTAAGTTATCACTGTGATCATCAGCAGTCTGCAGCGCAGTGAGACAAGTCGTAGGCTCTCTTCTAAATCTTGCTATTGAGAGTGATTACTTGGCCTTGGGTAATGAATTAGTCCTATTATACAGCAGCTGGCACAGTAGAAGCTAATCTGCTGCTCAGGCAGCTCATTACATGGGCAGGGCTGGAACTGCTCAGCTGTGTGCTGCACACACAGCCCTCAGCAGCATTTTTAAACTGAATTCTGCACACAGTTCTTCAGGACTACAAAACAAACTACGTCTATCAAACCAGTTTCTGTCTGTTCCTTTCTGAGTTAAGCATTTGCTCACCCCTTGGAAATACAATTCCTCTTCTGTGCAATTTCTACATGGCATTTTGCCATATCTGTATCAAATCCAAACTCTGTGAATTCTTTATTCTCTGTCACCCCTTGCAAACTCTGTCACTCCGCATCTCCATTTTTCTCCTCCAAACTCCTCTGTACCAATTATTCCATCTACCCCACTACCAAAAGCTTGCAAGCTCTGCCTCTTCTATGACCAAATTTCACTTCTGTAGCAACTGGAACTGCTCCTGTACTGCACTACTTTGTCACTGTAGGTCTGGCTTTGTGGTTTTGTGGAAATGGCTCAAGAAGGAGCATTTCAGCACACAGCAACTGCAGGGTTTCGTTTTGGAAACATAAGCAAAGGGCTAAATAAGTGATTTAGAAAGGATCAGGAAGACAAAGCAGATCCAGGCAGCCAGTTTAAAAGAATGTTCTGAAAGTGCTTATAGATGACCACAGTCAAACTAAGCAGAATGACAGAATAAACTCAGTAGTAATGTTGTAGCCATGGTGGCAGGAGCATCTGTGTGTGGTACTCTTGAGAGTGCTGATACCTGCTGTTAAACCAACAATCTATCACAGGTATGCTTGTGAAAGCATAAACTCCTTTTGATGCAGACCTCCAGGAGAAAGGAAGCAGACAACGAGTGAAAAAACCACTATACAAAATAAGAAATAGATAAGCCAGAAGGCAAAGAGCAGAAGCAAAGAGTCTTCCTCAAACCAAAGGTCAGCCAGAAAGGTCTGGTTATGTGTCTGAGCAGTGATGATGCCAGTCACTTCTCAGACAATTCAGGAACATGAGAAATGTGTTGTAAATATGTTCAGGTTATACATGGTTATTTACATGAGCTCTGGTAAATCTTCAAAGAACAGGCAACTACACAGCAAACAAAGCACACTGGGAATAAATGCGAAGTATTACATATGGAGGTAATAACTGAAATCCTGTTGCACTTTTCATGCCCCAAACAATGCCAAGCTCAAAGATCCTTGTTCCTTCCCTCAGACTTCCACAAAAGCGGGTCTTTCAGCAGCCCAGGGAGCTGCTTCACCTTAACCCCTTCCATGCTCCCCATTCATTCCACTGCTGCATTTTTCTCAAGCAGTCTCAGAGCTGCTTGGCCTGTCCCTGGTGAAAGGGCTGTGAGGGGGTGAACAGGAGCCACAGGCAGTGCTGAACTGAAGGAAGGACACTGCAGGTGCAGTCAACAATGGCATTTAACCCTGAGCTAGCAGATTTCAAGGAAGTTTTTATCGTGATTCCAAGTAAAACATAGGGGCAAGTTTGGGAGAATCAAATGAATGGCTTGAGGCTTCTAATTTTGTACCTCTGATCCCTCCCCACTCTCACACCTTTCTCCTTTTTACCCATTGCTAGACTTGCTGAGAGTGAGAGGGCATTTCAAAGTTGAAAATTCAGTACTTATGGGACAGCCTGATTATTCCAGGCTCCATTTCCAGCCCAGAGGAACTCCTGCTTTCCCTCTCTTTGATGGGCTGGAGCCTTGCAGCTTGCCCTGCTCTGGCAATGCTGGGCAGGGCAGATCCTCTGCAGGTTTCACACCTCCTGTGTCCTTTCTCTGCTGAGAATCATGGAATTCCTCATCACAGCACTCTGTGGAACAGCACACATCCTCCTTATGGACCTTGGTTTGACACATTTTACAATACAAAACCCCAGGTTTTCCCAAGACTTAATACTTCTAATTACCTGTTATTGAGGGGTTTTTCCACAGTGCAAAGAGAGGCAAAGAACTGATGGATAGGGACACATGAAGTGATAGCCAGCAAAGCAGTTAAAGTTGGAAAGATTTTGTTCCTGGAGACTGCAGCAGCAGAGGCCATTCCAAGTGCCACAGAGCTGGGAAAGCCTTGAGAGATCTGTGCAGTAAACAAACTCAGTGCTCAAACAAACACTGGAAGACCACGGTGCTTTTGCTGCCAGCATCACAGTGGGAATATCTGTGGCTCAAGAACAGCCTGCACAGTCTACTCTTACCAACCACAAATGTAGGAAAAATGCCAGACAGGTCTCAAACAATGTCAAAGAAAGATTTTTCAACCTTTGCTTCTACACCTGCTGAGGAGCTCAAAGATTAGTGACCAAAGTCATCTGTCAGTCAGCCTAAATTAACTCCAAAGTGCCTCATGCTGATGACTGAGTACTGAGGGGACTGCTCACAAATGCTGACAAAAGTGGATGTTAAAAGACACTGGCCTGTTCCACTGCCAGATATACTCCACAAAATGCAGAGTGGCAGCTCCTGAGTAACCCATGGCACCCCTTTCTGGAATGTGCCAGCAAAAAAGCAAACCACAGATGTACTAGGCTAGTACAAAAGCTATTTTGATAGAGTGATGTGGAAAACTGGATTACTAGTACAAGCAAAAAGCTTTCTCTGCTATTCCATATGCCTGTAAAAGGATTGCTCCCCAGGGCAGTCACCACAGCAGGTACAGAGAACCCACAGCAGGGCTGGGGGGGGGCTTTCTGGGAGTCTGTATCCCAGGAAAATGTACAGCCTGCTCTCCCTCTCCATCACAAGTGCACTTCTGCAGCTATGGCAGGAATGCAAGGGGCTCTCCTATGCCTAACCCCGTGCTACAGAGACCCAGCCTGCTCACCTGCTCTGCAGGTACAGAGCAAACCTGTCCACAGCCCAACCCTGCACAGCAGCTCCTCTCAACAGGTAATGTTTTACACAGTGGCATGACATTAAAAATTCCAAATACGCTAAAGCATACTTAAATTTTTCAAGACAAACACTAGTTGAAGCACAAACTTGGAAAACAGTGGCTGAGCAAACAGTTGGCCCTGGTTTCACACTGTTCTGCACACTCAAGGGCTCATACCAATAAAAGGGTGTATGATAGGTAATTAAATATGGCAAATGACACTTGGAAGTGACATGAACTGATGACAGTGTGCAAAGCACAGCATGGGGACCACCAATTCCATTATGCTGCTTTCAGGTTTCCCCAGGTCCTCTGTCCCTGTCTGCAAAGGCAGAGCTGTGCAGGTTCCTGGAAATGAGCACAGCCACTGCACCCCAGCTTTTGGGAGGCTTCAGCAAACCTGCCTTGCACAGGGAGCAAGCAAAGTCCAGAAGTGCTGGGTGCTGAGAAAGCTGCCCAGAATGAGTGCTCCCTGGGAGTGTCAGAAATCAGAGACAGAAACATCAGTGCCCTATGTCAAACACTCCAAACCACAAGTTGGTAGTGACTGGCTCTCTTTTCTCTCGATGGGGGGAACAGGATGAACACGAGCAAAGTGAGAAATTCCTCCTGCCCTGAGTTGTAGCGTGGCCACAATGAAAACAACTGCAACAGACCCAAACATTTTCAAAGAGAGATACTACCTGCTGCTGTTATTGTGGGGCTTCTCCAAAACAGACAGTGTCCTATCTTTGGGATAGCACTTGGTGTCAGCAGCCAGCAAAACAACAAAAGCAAGTCCTGAGAACACACTTAGACACTTCAGATTCTGATAATGAGCATTGGGGCACATTACTGACAATAATGTGCTTCATGGGCATAAGCAGCCATGGAAGATCAGGAGTCATGGAGCATAAAACACAGGTTTAATCTGGTTAGTTAAATGACCAGTTAATTCTACCTGGTAATTTATTATCCCACGAGTAAAAGTGAAACAAGTAGAAAAAACCAAATCCCATCGAAGCTGCCAGAATTTTCTGGTCTTGATTACAGAATGAAATTTTCCATTTTGGACACCAAAGTAAAGCTTTGTTTTTAGAAAATAAGTATTTGGCATTTTCTCATCATTCCTACTGTGTCTTTTTAAATTATATTCAGTATAAAGTGTTGTGTGGTACATTCAGCACCGGTGTTTGTGGCAAAACACTCAAGGCACTGAAGGTGCATTTTGCACCCAAGCTGGAAAGTGAAACTTGAGCTCCCCATGTTTCTGCTGCAAGAAATCACTCTTGTATTTTCCTACAGGACATGTGCCCCATTCAGAGCACAGAATGAGCCGGAAATTCTTTAGGGAACTAAGCAATCTTCAAGTGAGTCTTTAAATGATCCACATTTTTCATGGTTGCTTTATATCCACCCTTAAATTGCAGGTGCACAGCAACTCCTTTAATCTTGCACATCTAGAAGACAGACGTCTGCAGGGAGACTGTTTTTAGACTCTTTGTAATCCACAGGCCATAAGACATACTCCAGTTTAAGCCCTCCATGGCACTTTTTCATCTTTTAGCTAAGGGTGAAGGAAAAACATCTTTAAAAATTCTGTCCTATGCAATTTTTGTAAGGCCAACAGTGTGACTTTTCTCACCTGCTACAGAAGCAGCACCTATGAGCTCAGCTTCTGCAACAGCCCAACTTGTGCAGGGGACAGAAGAGCTCACAATAAAATGTCACAACCATCTATAAGACCCTTTCCTTCACAAATTTTGGCTATTTATGGTACTATTCAGTTTTTTACATTTTATCTGTAACTCCAACAGTGTGAGACAATTATCACTAGATGGATAACAGGGATTGTGAACTGCAGCATCACATCCTCCCTTTCACATTCTCCTGGGGCTTTAAATTCCCTCAGAACGTTGATTAAAGAGCCATTTTCTGGCAGCAAAACATAATTTCCTCACCCTTTTATATTTCATTTCATTCACATTTGCCAGAAATATCAGTGGTCAGATGATCACAAGCTTCAACTCTAAAAAATACAGTTAGAGAAAGGCAAAGAGAAAAAAAAGACAGCGTGAAACTAAACCACAAGGCAACACCACAGGGTTTTCATTGTCACTCCTCTCACGAACACTTCACTCTGGACAACTCTGCTGTTGAATCATGCAGAGCAGACCAGCCTCAGCACCAGTGAGCACTGAACTTTGGAAACTTCACCTTTTCCTTGACACAACACCCACAGCAGGTTCCATCTACAGCCACGCAAATCTCTCCTTCTGCCTTCATTGGGGACCCATCCCTGCAGCAAGAGAATGAAAAACAACCTTCTCCACCAGGGGAAATGCCATCCCCACTTCAGCTGTGGCTGCTGTCCCAGCATCACCTCACAGGGGCAGCAGAATGGCCAGAACACTCAGGATGGTGTCACAAGCACCCCAAGGCAGGAAATTGGAGATGGATCACCCCAGTCTGGCAGTGATGCCATCCACTCTTTAGGTTCAACACCCACAGCCTTATCACACCAGATTAAAGACCAGATTCCTTCCCCAGCAGCCAAGACTACAGACTGGAGTATTACTTGCTCCACAGAATATCCTTAGAAAAAAGCAGTGGCAGCAGTCACATCTGTACCTGAGATCATCACACATCCCCTCAGTTCTTGTGGCTCTTCATGAATTCTAGGTTAAGCTGATTTTTGAGTGGGGAGGTGGAGGAACGAGAGAGAGTGAGACATCAAACTCCAAGGGTGTAGAAGAACCTTCTGAGAAAGCAAAGCACCACTGCTGTGTGCAGGAGATAAGGACACCATGTACACACAGTTCAGGTACCCACAGCCATCCAGGTGCACACACAACTTTATTCTCCTTTGTGCATCAGGAAAAGCTCTGTTGCAACAGGTACCAACCCATCCTCCCTTTTAGAATACATCACACACATCATACAGCCCCCATGACAGCAGAGAGCAGTTTAGCACAGGAATCTTCTACACATTCTCTGTTATTACAAAGTAAGCAAAAGGCATTTTAATTTCTGTGTATCCCTTCCATCCTTTTTCTCTATTTTTTCTATTTTCTTGATTTCTCTTTTTCACTCCCCAGGCACCATGAAGGAAGCAGTCTGTGCCATGCCATGCCATGTCATTCCTCCTGCAGCTGGATGTGCAACAACCTCCAGGCTCAGGTGTTTGCACATCTCCACCTGCCCCAGGCTGCTTTAGGTGAGGTGAGTTACCCACAGAGTATTACACAGCAGTGGAAGCAATGAACCATCTGTCTGACAGTTGCAGGTGAAGCCTGCACAAGGGAGAACACACAATTCCTTCCTTCCTAAGTGCCTCACAGTTCTGGTAAATCAAGCTGTGGAGAGTGCAGATAAGATCAGTGGCAGCTCGAAGTCCTACTCAGTCCAGCCCGCTCAGTCAGATTCCAGAGCCACCTCCATCCATTCTGGAAGCACACACTGTGCTTCATACAGAGACTTACATCTGTGGGATGACTGAAGCTATAAAAAGTGCTGACAATTTCCAGCAAATTTGCATATGTTGCTGCTGCTGCTGCTTATATAAGTGATTTCTAGTTAACTACAAATACAAAAATCAAGGCCCAAAAATAGGCTTTCAAAGAAACCACTTGCAAATGTGCCTGAATGATACATCTCTCCAACACTCCAAAAATCACTTGTCTAGAAAAAGCAGACGCAACAGAGCTTTCTCTAGAGGGTCCCATGCAAAGCACCTCCTGGAATACACACTACCCCTCTTTCTCAACATCTATGCTGCCCTGCACCATAAAGGTTGTCACAAACTGGAGCACCTGAGCCTTGTGCCAGGTTGCTCTTAGGTCTGGAGCTGTACAGATCTTTCTACACACATCATCATCCCAAGCACCCTGATGCCGCTGGGCTGAGGAGGCAGCCAGCCTCGGGATAAGAAACATGAGCTCTTGAGAAATGCCTCAGTGTATCACACACTACACTCCACTGGCTCTGTGTACACCACCTCCTCACCTGCATCTGCACAGATTCCCTCTTGCTCCAGGCTGGGAAGGCCAATTGCTTCACCTGGGGCTGTGACAGTCTGGTACCAAGGGGCCCTGTAGGGCTCTGCTCAACGGTCAAAAGGTCAGGCAAAAATATAAAGCACACAGGAGGGAGGAAAGGGTCAGAAAATCCCTGACTTTCAGGTCTCACAGCTGCTATAGCTATTAATCACCAAAAGAGGGGTGAGAGTTGAAGCTGATGGTATCTACTCAATAGGATATGGATCAACAACATCCTCCTTCGCCAAGCCCTCCAGTTTGCTGAAGGGTGCTGCTTGCTCATAGAACAAGCTCAGCCAAAGCAAAACCAAATGAATCTGACAGCAGTCTTCAGGATTCCTCTAGTGTCCATGGATTCTCACACTCAGGAAACACTGCTTAGGGACCATTTCTCCATGAACCTACTATCTACAGCAGTGTAAGAAACTGTACTTGGTTTTGCAACATAAGGAAGACAAGGACACACTGGACAGAGTCCAGCAATGGGCCATGAGGATGATTAAGGGTCTGGAGCATCTGTCATACAAAGAAAGGCTGAAAGAACTGGGACTGTTCAGCATCAAGGCACGAAGGCTTAAAGAGATGTTACCAATGTGAATAAAAATCTATGGGGGGGACAGTAAAAAAATCATATTGATTGTTCTCAGTGATACCCAGTGAAAGGATGAGGTGCAACAGGCACAAATTAAAACACAGAAAATCCCTTTAAAGGGACACAAATCCCTTTAAAGGACACAACAAAAAACTGTGAAGGTAGTTAAACACTGGAATACATTGTCCAGAAGAGCTGTGGTGTCCACCCTTGCACACACTGAAAACCTGACAGACACAGCCAGGCAAGCCAGACTAGCTGATCTCCAAAGGTCCTTTCCAACCCAGTGATTCTGTGATTAAAACCACAGCAGCCTCCTCAACTGCTCCCACCCAGCCCAGCCTCAGGGAATCCATCTGGAACCCCACCACAAAGCTGATACCCTCCCTTTCTCCCTTTGCTGTTTTTGATAGTTTTTTGGTTTATGCTACCACTTTTGCTCTCCGACAGCAGTATCCTCTCCAGAGCTCACAGAGACATGCCATTTCAGGCTTGTCCCTGCCATGAGCTCCTCCAGTCCTCCTCCAGCTCTCACTGCTTCCATCACTGCCTTGAGCAGGAACCTCCAGCCATCATTGTTTTCCTCTAACCCTCCACTGTGGGCTTGCAGCAGCCACAGGAGCAGGAAACAAAATGACGCCAAATGTCTTTATCTCTTTACCTCTCTATGTCTCTCTTGCCCCACATTTACCTTATTTTTGGTCCTTTCCTTGATCTTCTGTGATGAATGAAAACACATTTTTGCTAGCAAAAGAACACAGGAGGCAGCAAAAGCAACAATCCCTCAGGAAAACCCATCTTTGGCACCAGGCTTTGTTTCCTGGAAGCCACCTTCAGTTTTCTCAGAGCTGCCCAGCTCTGCATTTGCCACAACAGCCTGTTCAGGTCACCCACCAGCCATGCATACCGAGTTTTCTTTGCAAGAGCCAAGAGCTTCCACACAGTGTGAGGGCACACGAGGCAGGACAGTCTGCCTTGTCCTCAGCTCCTGGAGAAGCCATCTGGATGACCAGTGCTGGCAGCTTCTCAGCCTGGCTGCCTGTGAGGAGACTCAGGTGCTGTTGGTGCAGCAGGTTCCTCCCAGGTCAACAACAGCATCAGGAACAGTAATTTCTCCTCCTTCATCCCCCAGGAACCAGCACACCACAGACTGGCTGCTCAACCACCGCTCAGGGGTGGGAGAGCTTCCCCTCCCTGCTGTTCTTCACACCTTTCTCACTTCCCTCTTTCAGCTCAGGACCAGAACTCAGCACAGGCTTTCGAACCGGTGCTGTCAGAGGAGATCCCTGGGTTGGTAAATGTGAAGCCCTACAAATCAGACAATCCAGCCTTCCTGTCTGTACACGATGCAGGCTTCAAGTCACAAAGGTTCAGAAGAAGGCCACCTCCTTCTGGCAGCTCCCAGCCACCGAGGGACCTCGCTGAGAGAAGAAAGGCCGTGTGCTGTGGAGGCAGGCAGTGCCATGAGGCACGTTCAGTCACTGCTGTGGCAAAAAATGCAGCCAGCTCTCCTCCAGGCTCCAGAGAGAGCCCAGAGGGGTAAACTGGGCACTGGGAAATGAGGGCAGGACAAAGGGAGACAGTAACATCTTCCTCTTTAAACAACAATGTGTGGTCGAGTTCAGCTGAGGACAGAGCACTGAACCTTACTGAGAGCTGGAGGGCCAGGGCCACCCAAAGCCCATGGAAGGGCTGGCTGGTACAGAGAGGACACTGATGTCCATGGCCCCATCTGCACATGCACTGTGACCACCTCCCTGACACCAGTTCTGATGTCAGTGTGCCTGGGCAGGGAGCTGGATTAGAGAACAGAGAAAGGAGAGTATTTCTGTTGTGGTGTCTTTCACTTAGATCAGGTCCCTAAGCAAGCTGCTGACCTGCACACAAGGGATAAGCTACCTACAGAGAAGGGAAAGGCTACCTGAACAGAGCTGTGAGAGACAGACACACACAGAGCTTCCTTCTCACACATCTACCCTGATGTGTGCCAAGCACCTGTGATACCATGGATTTGGGTAATTAGCTCTCATTTGATGTATTTTTTGACTCCAGCTCATAGTCTTTGTTAGGTACCACCTCTGGAGAAAAGGAAAACATGCCAGAGTGAACACATTCAGCCCTTGCCATTTTTCTTGCCTTCTTTCTGAAGGTTTGCCCGAGAGAAAGAGGGCCAGGCTGTGTGGACAAGCGTGCTCCATCAGAGCTGTCAGGGGTACATGAGCCAAGGGTCAGAAAGGCACATCTGTGGGGCTCTGGGCACTGATCTAAGCATGGTGGAACTTGCTCAGACTTAAGCTGGGAAACAAGAGTTTCTGAGAAGGAGTTGACAGGAGAGCAAAGATATGGTATTTTGAAGCAATTCCCCACTGCCTCTGCTGAGCAGAATCTTTCACATCTCAGGATACATTTTTCCTCAAACAACTCCCAAATTCCTTAATGTGTAAACATTTAGCAATTTGTGAAACCACAAACATTCACATATCTCAATGAATGATCTTGTAGGTGGCAAAACTGACAAACAACAGGACTCTCACATTTTGAAACTAACAAAAGAAATCCCAAGAGTGTCAGTTGCGCGGGAAAGTCCATGGCCTCACTCTTGTAGCACTGCGTGGGCAACTCTTGCTTCTATTTTCCTGTCTTTCCAGGAAAAATAATAAGAAACAGGAAATCAGTGGAAGCATCACAGATTTTTTTATTTATTGGGACAAGAGAAATGCAAAGGCAGCGCCAGATCTATGGGCAAAATGTCCTTTTGCACAGAATCTTTTGCTCACAGAACATTGCTTGACATGCAGCTGGTGGGCAGGTTTGGCTCAGGACTCTGCTTCCTGCCTCTCTGGATTCCCTGGAAGGTTTGCATGGAAAACCTGGGATGGGCATTGCCTGCCTTGCATATAAGCAAAGCAGGCTGGCCGATTCCCCTTGGGAACCTGGAGGACAAACACAGAGACCTGAGAGATGAGCTGCGAATGGCTTCAGCACTGCAGGGAGATGCTCCTGGACCCCACTGCCATGCCACAGCCTCAGTGTAAGCTCCAAATGACACCAGGGCATGGCCAGCAAGCAGAGCACTGATGGGACCATGGCAAGCTCTTGCTGTAGTGCATGAGATGTTTCAGAATTAACATGCAGAGATTGTGAAGGCACTCTTCATGGACATATTTTTTACCCTCACGTGGTGTCTTGTTTGCTTGGACTGAAAGCCATAAACACATTCAGGCACAGGCAGTCCCGAGGTGGGAATCCAACTGTCACCCCAGCTGTCAGGGCCCTGAAAATGACTGAAGCTGACAGAACTTTTCAGTACCCTGAGAGAATGTCCATGGCATTTGGGTCTGCACAACCAGCCTTAACCCTGCTGGGGCTCCCTGAGCCATGCCACAGGTATGGCAGTGAGGTGTCTGCAGCTGGCTGGGGAACTGCTGCAACAGAGGGAGAGCAGAGATGGCTCCAGGGAGAACTCTGAGACTCTTCCAGTAGCGACAGGGACTGGGGAGGGATTTTGGACTGGGGCATGGAGTGAAGCGGGAATGGCTTCAAGCTGAAGAAGGGTAGATTTAGATTAGACATTAGGAAGAAATTCTCCTTTGTGAGGGTGGTGAGGCCCTGGCATAGGATGCCCAGAACACCTGTGGCTTCTCCAACCCTGGAAGTGTCCAAGGCAGGTTGGACGGGACTTGGAGCAACCTGGGACAGTGGAAGGTGTCCCTGCTCATGGCAGAGTGGGTGTAATGGGATGATCTTTAAGGTCCCTTCCAACCCAACCCATCCTGCGATTCCGTAATTCTATACCTGAATTACCTCTTCCACAACATAAAGCCACGACACGTTCAGTGAAAGGAAATGAGAAGGAGCAGAACTTGCTCGGCATCCGACCCTCGTGAGCGGCGGACAGGGGCTGCACCACCGCAGCCACCGACTCCTGCTGCTGTTCTGTGAAAACCCAAGCATCCAGAGCAGTCCGCAGCTCGTCACACCTGAGCTCTGCCTCTCCATGGCTACAGCTACAAGCACCAAACGCTCGGGCTGCCGGAGCGAGGCCGGGCAAGCGGATTCTTACAGCACCCGGCAGCGCAGCCCGGGGTGCCGGGACACCTGCCCGGGGCAGGGGCACAGCGATGCCGAGGCGGTGTCCAACAGCAGCGCCGCGACGGCCCCGTGTGCCCCCGGCACCGCCGGTGCCCCCGCGGGACATCCCCGGGCCGGCCCCTCCCGCCCCGCGCCCGGCGCGGCCCCGGCCCCGCTCCTACCTCCAGCAGCTGGACGTAGCTGGCCGGGAACCAGCCGCGCAGCCCGTCCTCCTTCTGCCCTTCCCACCAGCCGCCGTCTGGCACCTGCAGCACCGTGATCAGCTC
>VWZP01000979.1:13706-37907 GCA_013396995.1 Dicaeum eximium | reverse complement strand
ACGGACAGAGGGACCCGGACACACGGACAGAGGGACACGGACAGAGCGACCCGGACAGAGGGACACGGACACACGGACAGAGGGACACGGACAGAGGGACCCGGACAGAGGGACACGGACAGAGGGACACGGACACACGGACAGAGGGACACGGACACACGGACAACGGGACACAGACGCATGGACACGGACAGAGGGACAAGGACAGATTGACACAGAGGGGGACACGGACAGAGGGACACATGGACACGGACACACGGACACACAGATGGACACGAATAGACAGACTGAGACACAGACACGGACAGATGGACACAGACACGGACAGGCGGACAGGGGGACATTGGGACACGGACAGACAGACTGAGATATGGGCACGGACGCAGAGACACAGACAGACACGGACAGACATGGAAAGACAGACACGGGAGGACAGACACAGGGACACAGACACACAGACAGACACTTGTCAATCTCATAGTGAATCAACAGTCCATATAGTCACTAAAGCATCACTCAGGTTTATTTTATATATATATAAATCAAGTTTCTCACGGCTTCACCTTAAGATTGGCTAAATCTATCAGTTACACACGAGCACACCGGGTTGCTTGAAGAAAGTAATGGATATCTGCTGGATACACAGGAGTCTTTATCAGGAGGGAGCCTGCTGCAGCTCGGGTCAGGAACCTCATTTCTCTGATTTCTAAATACAGGAAAAGGAAGATAACGTAGAAGGTATTGGAGCAACTTGAGTTATTTGTGGTTTTGTTACAGGTCTGTGGCTACTGAAATTGTTCTGCCATTTTATAATGAAGAAGTAATATCTCCCAATTGTGCTGAAAGACCTGGATTCTTAGAGTCAATTGTATTTGGTCTGACTCCCGTGAGGCACCAAAAGGACTCACAAAATGCACTGGTTTTGAGTAATTGACAATTCCTGGCCTTTCTTTATGAGGCCCCTCCAGTGAAGGAGTGGGGGGAACGCAGCTGTGGCTTGGGGCAGTGACCTTTGTGTCACCACCTGCCCAGGAAGTGTCCTTCTCTGCAGCTCCAGCTCACCTGGCCTTCCATGTCGCGGCTTTTGGCTCGCAGCTTGTTCACCTGCCCTTCGGCAATGTCGGCCCGTTCCTTCGCCTCCTCCAGCTCGTGCTGCGCCTTGCGGCACCGCGAGAGATTGATGTTCGCCTGCTCCTCCTGAAAGTCACACAGCATCGGCACCAATGACACCGCCCTGCCACCACTGCCACCTGTGGCCGTGCCACATCACCCGTGCTGGCCTCACGGGTACAGCCCTGCACTTACAATGCTCTGTGTGTTTATATCTGCTACCAACCACGCTCGGGGGGCAGAACAATCACCCACCCAGCTCCAGGTGGGGAAATTGGCTTGTGTGGCTCCAGAAGGGCACCAGTTCCAGGGGAACTACAGCTACACCCGCTCTGTTATGAGCCATAATAAAGAATTTTCAAAGGCAGCGGCCTTAGCTGCCCTGTCAAAGTCAGCATTCAGTTATTTTAATGACCTAGGGAGCCCACCTTTCAGAAATCTCCACCCAGGTCCCTCTGAAAAGATCCTCCACTCACAGCTTCCTCAGCCTGTTTCTTGTAGGCTTTCACTTTTAACTGCAGCTTGTCCACCAGGTCCTGGAGCCGAAGGATATTTTTCTTATCTTCTTCAGACTGTAGGAAGTGCAAACCAAGTCAGCTTGGCAGAGGAGCTGAGGTGCTGCAAGGGAGGGCAGAGGATCTGCAGTACCTGGTAAGTGAGCTCCTTCAGCCTCCGTTCGTACTTGCGAGCTCCTTTCAGGGATTCTATTCCTCGTTTCTGCTCAGAATGAAGCTCATTTTCCAGCTCGTTAATCTGAAACACAGGATCATGGTGAAGATGGCAAGAATGGCTGCTGATCCTGCTGCAGGACTAAGGCTGCAGAGGAAGTCCTGCAGCTGCTTCTTGGGTCTAGACTAGCTAAAATCCATAGCTGTTTATAAAAGGAACTTAGCTGTGCATACCTAGAGCATTTGTAGTCAAAATTAGGCTTAAATCTGTCAGAGAAGAGGAAACTGAAACAGGGAAGGGAGGGTTCTGTGAATGTTCATCAGGTAAATCAGAAAAATCTGTTTCATTTTTTATCTTTCATTTGTTATCTTTGGGAGTGGCAGTGGCAAATATTGTTTAGGGACAGCATGGAAACCTGGCTGCTGTCTATTCCCTTTCCACTTGTCCAGCTTCCACAGGCATTAAATTAGAGATGTAAGGTGTGCCCCTCTGTAAACCTGCTGATTTCTACTCCCTTTTTGAACCTTTTACCAGCTGTCTCTACAGCCTTCCACGACAGCACTGCCCACTCTTTAAAGTATTTATTTTTATTTATTTTAAAGGTGAAGATGGGCTGGTCTCTCCAAATGGCAGAGTCCTAGCCTTGTTTGTCAATACTCATAAAGTTTCATCTTGCAGATCCTTCTTGAGCTGCAGAGACCAGAGCTGCACGTGGTATACTTAATATCATGGCAAGAATGTGTTGCCATACAACTCTGTCTTGTTCTCAGAGCCTCTCCTAATGAAGCCCAAATTTTTTCCTGTTTTAGGTTTTCGCTTCTATTGCATATTCAACAGCTTCTGAAGTCTGTCCATCATCCCCAAGTAAATACGACTTAAATTTTCCCCTGGACAAAATTACCATCTGTGTCTCCCTGATGTCCATCTGTCCCCATTTCTGCCCACTTAGTTTTTTTGAGGTCACTCTCAAGTTCATCAGCCACAGTGCAATGTTTGGCTACTCAGCACAGCTCTCATCAAACCTACTGGGAATACCTAGGGCTCTCCCTGTTGTCACCCTCCCAAGAGATTCCAGCAACCAAGGGCCAGTCAGAAACTTCCTCTTACTCTACCCAAGTCTTCACCATACCCTGGCCTCCAGCTTCTGCAGTTGTTTCTTCCCTCCCTTCAGTGCCAGCTGCTCGGCCTCATCCAGACGGTGCTGCAGGTCCTTCACCGTCTGCTCCAGGTTCTTCTTCATCCTCTCAAGGTGGGCACTGGTGTCCTGCTCCTTCTTCAGCTCTTCTGCCATCATGGCTGCCTGGTTGTGGTGCACAGTTATGTTACAAATATCCAAATATCCCCACCCCAGCAGTTCTGGGTGCCTGGGGGTAACGCCCAACTTCACGTTGGTGGGGACTCTGCACATTCTCAGTGCCCATGGCCTTGCTGAGGCTCTGGCATACAAACAGGATCACTCCTTCTCAAAGCCTGTGTTTCTAAAACTGCTTCACCTCAGAGAACAGACGGGGTTGATATAAAGAAAAAAACAATCA
This sequence comes from Dicaeum eximium, assembly GCA_013396995.1. Lineage (NCBI taxonomy): Eukaryota > Metazoa > Chordata > Aves > Passeriformes > Dicaeidae > Dicaeum > Dicaeum eximium. The sequence continues at coordinate 34,593 of VWZP01000979.1, read as the reverse complement.
AGGCGTGCAAATGGATTGGTAGCAAAATTATATTGTTTAAGTCAGTCAAAATTGTATTTCCAGCTAGCACTCTGCATCCCTGGGCTTCCTCATGACTTTGAGTATCTGCCTATTTTGTGCTGAAATTTGCAGAGTCAGACTTCTAAACAGCTTTTGCCAATGAGATGACCCTGAGCACCTCAAACTGCACTGAAAAGTGCAGTTATGCCTGCTGAGGTGCTCAGAAGCTGGGATAGATAGCTGTCACCAACGTGGCAGAGCAGAGAGGTCAGGGATCACTGCTGCTGGTGGGCAGTCAGGACCAAACACTGGTGCACCAGGACTTGATGGAATAGTGCCACCATTTTCTGTTTAATTTTCCTATACCTTTCCTAGATGGTCCCAGGTGTTGTTACTTCTGATAATGTGGAAACTGTAGCCTCCTTTAAATGAAACATTTATATTCTCTTTTTTTTTCTTTCTTACATGTCTAGCATTTGTATAGAATTGGGTATGATTTTAGTCTTAATTTCTGCTTTTCTGTGCTGTGTCTAGATAGGCTGTTGTTTCAAACTACTCTTTTTCTATTACAATTTTGCCACTATCTGTTCTTTCTGCCTATTCCATTTACCCTGGAAGCAAAAGTGAATGGGTATGGAGAAGGGGACAGAGAATGCTTCAATATAGACAGCTAGGAGGACATGGGGACCTTTTCTGAAGGGGTCTTCTGTGACAAGTGGTGGGGCAATAGCTGCATGAGGCCCATGTGGGAGGGATTGTGTGTCACGGATATTTTCTGTTGAAGAATTGGTTCTCCTCCATCTGATTGCTGCCTTTCTGAGGTGTAAAAGTGACTGTGGTAGCGCAAAATGGAAGGGAGGCGAGCAAGGGGACTCACATCTGTGATTGCTTTTTTTGCTTTCTCCTCTGCATTCCTGGCTTCCTGAATGCTGTCTTCAACTTCAGTCTGTAAATGAGTTATGTCCACTTCCAGTCTCTTCTTGGTGTTGATGAGGCTTGTGTTCTGTTGGGGCAGTCAGCAGACAGGTCACCCCACCCCATTTGTGCCACTCCCAAAGATCTGCATGCCCTGGTTTGAAGTGACGCAAATTGCACACGCCCCTGTGAAACACACATGGAAAAAGACAAAAAGGAGCCCAACAATTTCCTCTTTCCTTGCTGGGCTGCAGTGAGGTAGGAGGAAACTCCGGTGTTCCTTTTCATCTTTTTACATGTGTGTTTCACAGAGGCATGTGTGGTGATGATGATTTTGGGTTTTCTGAATTTGCTAGCAGCATGCCTGCTAAGTTCTTATTTCCAAGGGACAAGATAATTTTTCCCATCAGCAGATTCCTGTAAATAATCTCTAAGATGTGTCTTGCTCTCAAAGACACAGCTGGTGTTCCTCTACCCTGTTCTCGTAACATGGGAGATAAGGTCAATTCTTGTGCAGGGCACTGGGAAGAAAGGATGTAATTAAGAATTGTAGCAAAGCTCTGAACAGGGGCGTTCTGCACCAAGCTAAGCAGAGCATTGTGCCAGGCTGCACTGTATGAGGCATTAAGCCTCAGGCCTGGAACATGGAGCCATCATAAATAAAAATATCTTAAACCTTCTGATATATGGAGTCAAAGTCTTTATGCTCAGGGGGAAACAACCAAGACAATTGGAAACCCCTCGAGCAAGACAACAGCAGGCATGTGCAATTTGCATCACTTCCCATTTCCAACCAGGACACTGTAGTAATCTCCTGTGCCAGGAGATGCCAAATACCTGTGAGTGGAGCAGCTGCACTCTCTCGCTGGCGTCTGTCAGCTCCTGCTCAGACACCCTGCGGGCTCGCTCCGTCTGCTCCATGGCAGCTCGCATCTCCTCCATCTCTGTTGTCATCAGGCTGTTCCTGCGCTCCACGATAGCCAGCTGCTCTTTCAGGTCGTCATTCTCTCTCAAGGCATCATCCAAATGGAGCTGGGAATCCTTAAAAGGTGAAAGCACCTTTTGTGAGACCCAGGAGCAGGCAGAGGGAATGGCAACGGCTCAGGGGACAGTAGCCTTGTGGTCCCTACCTTGAGCTGCCCTTGCACAGCTTTAAGGTGCTTCTGTGTCTCTGCCACCTGACAGTTGGCATGGCTCAGCTGGATTTCCATGTCGTTCAGATCTCCTTCCATCTTCTTCTTCAGCCTCAAAGCATCATTTCTGCTCCTGACCTCGGCATCCAGCATGGTTTGCATAGACTCTAATACCCTCTGGTGATTCCTCTTCAGCTGTTGAATTTCCTCGTCTTTCTCTGCAGTCCTTCTGTCAACATCAGACTTCACCTGGTTCAGCTCCAGCTGAACACGTAAGATTTTCCCCTCCTCGTGCTCCAAAGAGCCCTGTGAAGGTTGAAATATTATAATTTGTCTCTGTAGAGTCCATAGCTGGGAATACCCATGCAGAAATGTGACCCTTTGCAGCTGGGAGGGCAGGTGGGTTTGCCTTACCATGGACCTTCAGAGAAGACCAAGCACTACAAAAGCTGACTGCTATTCCATACTCACTGCACCCCAGCTGGAAATTAAATGGTAATTTAGGAATATTATTCCTTGGGAAAATGCCTCAGATACCACAGGGTCTGGGCACTGAAGGCTGTGGTGACACTGGAGAGACAACAGATCATGTGGAAATATAAAATAGCCCCTGACTGAGAACACTTGCCTCTGCTTCTTCTAATGCTGCTTGTAGGTCACACTTTTCTTGCTCAATTTGCTTCTTTGCTTTCTCCAGCCCATGATTTGCTTTTCCAGACTCAGCGATCTGTTCAGTCAGATCAGAAATTTCCTCTGCAACCAGAAAACACAGCTCCTCTCAGACAGTGTCATCAGTGGCACCTGCAATTGCTCTTTGGCAATGGGAGTGACAAAAGAGACTCTGGTGGAATGGGATGTAACAGTGAGAAGAAGTAATGCATCTTGTCTTGTGTGCAATCTTTATTTCTGATAACCTGCACATCCCAGCTCAGTGTGCAATTTGAAAATGAGAGCGACCAACTGGAGTGAGCTCAGAAAATAATGTCAACTTCCTCTAGGTAGTGAAATTACATCTCCAGAGGCTGTCATGTCTGATTGATCTCTTTATGCTTAGATAATTCCCAGTGATCATTTAGTTCATGAAAAGGATCCAAGTTGTATTTCCTTTCTATATTTAGTTTGCTTATTAAATGCCAATCCATTGTGCCACAGCTGCATGATCCTCCAATAATCAGGAGACAGACAACAGCCCTCCAGATTTTTCTGGAGGCAGTGGCAGTGACTGAAGCTATCTGAAAAAACTGATTATCATCATAATTTCTATCTATTCAGTAAACTTGGTCCTTATCCATGCATAGGATTACAATGGTGTGAAGAAGGGGGAACATCCTGAGGAAGCAGGATGCTGTAGAGATTAAAGTGTGTGCTTGCAGGTGACTTTACGACCAGGAAAGAAAATCACCACCTTTGTGGGAAAACCATAAAGAACAAAACCCTGGGAAGAGGCAGAGCTTTGCTAGTCCAGAAATGTGGAAGCATCTAAGGGCTCAGGGGGAATCTGAGGTGACAGACACATGGACTCACGCTGGAGGTTCTTGTTCTCCCGTCTGACAGTCTCAGCCTGGTCGAGGATCTCCTCATAGGCGTTCTTCATGCGGAAGATCTCGGTGCTGAGGGAGCGAGACTCCTTCTGGGCAGCCTCCAGCTCAGTCTGGCTCTCCTGGTACTTCTGCTTCCATTCAGCCAGGATCTGGAGTGACAGGAGAAGAATGGCCCATTTTGAAACACTCCATCTCTGCCCCTTCGTGTGACAAGAACCCAAGAGGCCAGGCCTGTCTTAACAGCCTTTTGCTTTGTTCTCTGCCTGTGACAGTAACTCCCTGTGATGCATACTCTGGTTGTTTTGGTGGGATCTACTTAAATTTGCCTCTTCAACCAACCTGCATGCCCCAAGCTGTTAGGAAGGAGTTTGGTTTGACACCAGCCTGAACATGATGTAGTTGGTCTGAATAAGGATGTGTGAGGCTTGATAGTGTTGCAGGAGCCAGTGGTCCTGGACTAAGCCCACCAAGAAAGGTCATTCTCTACCAATTCTCTCCACTTTGATACCACAGATCTGTGAGATCCTTTATTTTACTGTGAGTGCAGAACTTCGATAATTTCAGAATTTGTCTTGTCCTATCAAATATCTAATGATGTTTAGATCTGGCGTGGTCTTTTGAACAAACCTTATCAAAATTCCTCTGCTTTTTATCGAATGCTGCACAGACTGCATGTGACCTCTCCACGTCAATCATGAGGTCATCCACTTCCCCCTGCAGCTTCTGCTTTGTCTTCTCCAGTGAAGCACATTTTGCATTGACAGCCTCAATCTGCTCCTCTGACTCCTGCAGGCGCTGGGCCAGCTTCTTCCTGTAGGATGGGACATTCAGAAAAACAAAAGAAAATTCTGACCTTCTCAGAAAATGGACATGAAAGGAGTTTGGAATGGGAAAGATGGGCAGAGAGAGCAATATGTAATGCTGTGGTGCCAGGAGCCTGGGGTGGCACAGCACTCTGAAGTGGTGCATAGACTGGGAGATCATGCACCCAGGTATGAACTGCACCAATGTGGAGAGGGACCAAAAATATACTTTCACTACTGACAGTGTAAAGAATGTGCTCTTTCAACTGCTATGATTAACTCAATGCACCGGGATTCTCCTTTATGTAGACACCCCTAAGCCTCCACCACTACTTCTCCTTTAAATATCTACTCGCTCCCCTTTTCACTTCTAATGCATTAAAAAGCACACTGCTCTGCAGATTACATCTACAAACATATTCTGGTTTCCTCCAGTTCTCACTCATTATGATTAAATATCCTTCTACTTGCTCCAAGCCATCCTCACTTTCCCCACGTACTTGGCCTCCTCGAGCTCCTCCGTGCGCTGAATCGCGTCCGTCTCGTATTTGGTTCTCCACTGGGCCACCTCGCTGTTGGCCTTGGACAGGGCTCGCTGCAGCTCCCCCTTGGCCTCCTGCTCCTCCTCATATTGTTCCCGGAGCAAGTCACAGTCGTGGCGAGCGGACTGCAGGGCGTGGGCCAGGGCGTTCTTGGCCTTGGTAGTTACAATTAAAAAAAGTTGTCAGAATACAAATAATTTGTGACTGGTTATTTTTCCCTCTAGTCTGATAAAATATTCATATCTCCCTGTCCATGTGCTGCAGTTGCTAGAGAAACAGGTGGAGCAAAATGAATAACATTAGGGATTCTGTGTTTCAGGCTTGATGTTGTTAAACAGGGTTAGGTGCTTGCCCACCTTGTCTGGGATAATACCTCTCAAACATATCTGCACGAGGCAGAGGCAAAATAAATCCACCAACAAAGTGCAAGCACTCCTGCTCTATTTCATTTTTTTGGCTGCTGCTGTTTGCTTTGCCCATGGGCAAAAAGCTGCTTTCCTTCACTTCTCTCATGTTTTTGATCTTCAGAATGCATGATGAGAAGGGCTTAGGCTGTCTTGTTTATTTAATTTTTAATGTCTCCTCTCTGTGTTGTATTCCAAGGCAAAGCTCAAAACTTTCAATATTCTGAAGTTCCTTCTCTGAGGAGAAATCTCATTGATGTTTTTAGCACATTGATTTATTTAAAAATTTATTGTTCCAAATGAAAGCAATTCACCTTATTTTCTTCCTCTAGTTGTCTCTTCAGCTCTTCAGTCTGCTGAGTGAAAGTATGTTTGCCTCGAGTTAACTGAGAAATCAAGGACTCCTTCTCCTCCAGTTGCCGAGTAAGTTCACCTAACGAGAAAAAGTTGATTTTTTTAGACAGAGATACAAGCCATAAAACAAGTGAATGAGAGCAGCTAGCCATATGGAAAGTGATTACAAGATATAAAGTGGTAAATTGAAGGGAGAGCTGTAATTGCATTCCCACTGATAGGAAAAGCTGTTGAAGAAAAATGATGTGCTGACATGAAAGAAAAGATGAACTGACCATAAACTCACACGTTCATTTTGACCGACAGTGCTGCTTCTGGTTTAGTTCTGTGTTTCCTCAGGTAGGTTTCTATGATTGCCACCAGGAGGAGATTCTACATTCTGAGTTTTGTTCAGATCACCAAGTGATGAATATGTTACAAAACACCCGTGCATTCAAGCAGCATATTTAAGTACTTGACACTGGAGTATTAAATTTCACCATGGGACGTACCATTCTCAGTCTGTAGGCGTGTTTTCTGTGTGTTCAGATCATTGATTAGCCGCACATGTTCATCATCTTTGGCTCTGACTTCACTGAACTGGTCTTCAAGAGCCCGGCACATTTTTTCCAGATTGCTCTGTCAAGAAGCAGAAAACAAATCCCTCAGTTCACCTAATTCAGAGGAGCAATGCTAACAATGAGAAATACTCCTTCCCGTGCAGCAACCTTGGCTTTGGAGACAGACTCCACATTGCTGGCCAGGTCATCAATCTCCATTTTCAGCTCACTCTTCTCCTTCTCCAGCTTCTGCTTCACGCGTTGCAGGTTGTCGATCTGCTCGCCCAGCTCAGCTGTGCTGTCCGCGTGCTTCTTGCGCAGGGCGGCAGCCGTGGCTTCGTGCTGCAGCGTGGCCTCTTCCAGGTCACGGCGCATCTTCTGGAATTCTGCCTCCCGCTTCTTGTTCATCTCCACCTGAGCTGCTGTGGCCCCTCCTGCTTCTTCCAGGCGCCCGCTGATCTCCTCCAGCTCCCTGGACAGGTCGACTCTCTGCTTTTCAGACTTGGCACGGATCGCACGTTCGGCCTCAATTTCTTCCTCCAGTTCCTCTATCCGAGCCTATGAGAGTTAATAGGTTAAAAGAAGACTTTTGAATGGACAGATTTAAAATTATCACTAAGCAATACCGTGTCCAGTTCTGGGCCACTCAGTTTAGGAAGGATGTCCAGATGCATGAACGTGTCCAGAGGGGGCAACGAGGCTGGTGAGGGGCTGGGAACACAAACCCTGTGAGGAACAGCTGAGGGAGCTGAGGGTGCTCAGCCTGGAGAAAGGGAGACTCAGGGGTGCCCTCAGCACTCTCTACAATCCCTGAAAGGTGCCTGTGCTCAGCTGGGGTTGAGCTATGTCTCCAGGAACTGACAGAACCAGAGCACACAACCTTAAACTGCTCCAAGGGAAATGCAGGCTGGATGTTAGGAAGAAGTTTTTTACAGAAAGAGTGATCAATTCTGGAATGTTCTGCCCGGGGAGGAGCTGCAGTCCTCATCCCTGGGTGTGTTTAACAAAGCCTGGATGTGGCACTGGGTGCCAGGGTTTAGTTGAGCTGTTGGGGCTGGGATGGACTCAATGGTCTTGAAGGTCTCTTCCAAACTTGTGATTCTGTGAATTCCTTGTGAATTAAGAGCAAAAGTTCACATCCATTAATACAAGCATAGAAAGAGAAGTACTGCTAGAAATTTCACTGTTTTGTGTCCTAGGACAGGTAATACTCAGTTTTGGAACAATAGTGAATGTAAAATCTGATACTTTATGTTATAGTTGAGAATGGATTTATTATTTTGTGAAGGCTTTAGAATTACATTTTCCTGAAGAAATAGAAGGAGTCTCACTTGAAAATGTGAAGAAATGTGAAATGTGTAAATGTGAAAAGGTGAAATGTAAATGTGAAATGTGAAAATGTAAAGAAATTTGTTTCTTAGAAATTTCCTAGAAGTCAGGCCAGAACAGAGCAGTGTCCTTTCTCCATAAACAAACAGGATGGAAGGAACTTTGAGATGAACAGTGATGGGATAATGGCACTGAAGAGAGCTCTGTTCCTGGTTCTGCATTCAGAGGGTGCTCTTTGTCCTGATCATGACACTTTAAGTCACATTCTATTGTTTTCTTAGAAAAGTGATTCTCAGTGGCTGCACATCTGTGGCATTTTCAAAGCCTGCCACAATGTTCACCTAAGAAATTTCCTACATAGTCATGTAAGACTCAAGGCCAGAGTTTCTGTAAAAGTGCCCTGAGATGGGAACAGCACCCAGAGTCCCATATTAATGGTTTTATTCATGTGAGGGAAAATATTTTTGTAGAATGGTCTAAGAATAAATACCACTTAATTCTAAGAAATTTGTGCTTGCTATTAAAATTATGAATAACTCCTAGACTTTACCTGAATCTCCTTAATTTTCTTTTGCAGCTGAGAACTTTGAGCCTGCTCATCTTCAATTTTACTTTGCAGCTGGCTAATTTCAAAATCCTTTCTGTTAAAGAACAAGAAGGCAAATTCAATATGGTTAAGATAAAAGATGAATTTCAGAATTCAGAGGATAATAAGTCCGTGTAATACTTTTTCAGCCTTTCATCCATTTGTTGCTTATCATTTTCCAGATCCATGATGGAATCCTGAGACATTTTCAGGTCACCCTCCAATTTTCTCTTTGCTCTCTCAAGGTCCATTCGCAGCTTCTTCTCTTGTTCCAGAGATGCTTCAAGCTAAAACACATAAAACATACTTTGAAATATATAAATTATATTTGAAACTAACTATTCTTGATTTAAAGATCTAGCTAAGTTGGAAATTGATGAATAGAGAAAATAATCAGGGCATCTCCATGTGTGCTACACTCTCACCACGAGACCAGAGCTGCCGTGGTGATTTAGTTTCAGACATTGAGCTGTCCACAGCTTGGCTGTGCACAGCTGCAGTACCAGTTTTTGAAAAAACCAGAAATTAAATTTTTCCAGTAGCTGCAGTTCCTAGCATATAGACTGCTAAATATGCACAAATTCCCAGTATGTATAACTTCCTGGAGTATATAAACACACAAATAACTCTGCAGCAGCCTTCAAACAGTCACAGGTCCTGCTTCAGCTAATGGGTTAAATCAGATCACAGAAGTGCTGAAATACCCCATGACAAACACGAAAGATGTGCTGGATTCCACAGTGTCCTGTAAATTAGCAGTGTTTTATTGGCTGAAATTATGAGAGCTGTCTTGTCTGCTTTGGGTGTTGCCTATACTCCAAAGTACAGATTTCCAGTCTACTGTAATCTGTCACAGTGTATATACACAACCCCAAAACTTCTACTCACATCATCCACTTGCTGTTCCAGCTTGGTCTTGGCTTTGGTGAGGGTACTGACTTTGTCTTCCTCAACTTGCAAGTCATCCAGTGTCTGCTGGTGGGCTTCCTGCAGAGCCTTTTTCTCCTTGGTGAGTTTAGAAATGTTTTCATCCAGAGCTGCCATCTCTTCAGTCAGATTCTTTACCTGTCAGACAGCCAGAATCCACGCCATGAGGGGATGCCTTGAGAAGTGGCAGACAGAACAGAGTGACTGCATCCTTGCGAAACATTGCATAGCAATTAGTTGGTTTTGATCCCCACCCCTATCCTACTAAATTTTACAGTGAAATGTGCTAGATCTTCCCTTTCCTCTGAAAGTTTTTCCCATTGGGATTTACAAAAAACCTCGGAGTTGCTGTTGCTCAAGGAAAGTCTTTCCTGCATATATTTGCTATGAAAACAGCTGTAATTTCTCAGCAAGTCAAGTTCTTTAAAAATAGATGATCAAGTGTTAAGCGTAGCTAAAAATATATTAAGTTTTCCCTAAAAGTGAAACAAACCATGGTAACATGACAAAGAACCAAAGAACAGAAGAAAATTCTGTCAGCTGATTAAGTGAAAATACCTCTCTCCTGTGCATTGGACACATCTCACTTCTATTCATAGAACTTATAAGTGGCTACATTTTCCCACAAAATTAACAAGCTGTATGGGAGCACTGCCTGGGGAAGAATAATTCCCTGATTCCTCTGTCACCTTATTCTCTGTTGCATGCTTCTCCTTTTCCACTTTGGCCAGAGTCATTTCAAGATCATCAATATCCTTCTTCAGCTCTGAGCACTCATCCTCAAGCTTCCTCTTCTTTGCTGTCAGTTCAGCATTTGTCTCCTCTTCATCCTCCAGTCTTTCATTTAGTTCTTTAATTTTAGCTTCTAGCTGAATTTTACTTTTAATGAGTCCTTCACATCTCTCTTCAGCATCAGCTAGATTTTCACTCTCCTATCAGAACACATTGAAGGCACATTATATTTATCATAAAAATGACAAAAGACAGTTAAGACCCTTGGTGAGTGAAACAACACTGGTTTTTTTGAAACTAAACTGATTTGAGAGCACATGGCAACAAGTGACAAATCCACTTGCACCAGACTGCTCTTGACCATGTAATATTTTATTACCTTTTAGAACCTGACAGATGTAATTTCAGTCTCTGTTCAGCAGCATTCCAGAGAAAAGCATTTCCACAGATTCAGTCCTGCCTCTGACAGAAAAGCACCACTGCCCTGGCTCCATATTATATTGGAAGCAGATGTGGAAACAGCCTATATTTCATCCAGAATCAGACCCCACTGTGAGTAGCACATAATATACACTGTGGAATGTCTGATTCTTCCACTGGTGGTAGCACTGGAACTTCCTGTGCTCTTACTGGTGATAATGGTTGGTATTTGCTTTGCACCTTGCTTAGGTGTAAGGGACAAGCCCAGACACAAAGCAGTGCAGGCTTTGTCCCCATTACATGCCTGTTTATAGAGGATAATACAAAAGAGGAGAAAAAGAACAGCAGAGTAAGAGGAAGTGGGGTGAACCTGAAAATGGAGGTTACTCACAGACTGAACCTGGAGCTGCAGGTCATTTTTCTCCTGTAACAGGGTCACCATTTTCTCCTCCAGCTCCTTTCTCTTTGCCTCAGACTTTGCAAGCTCTTCCTTGGTTTTCTCAAACTCTTCCTTCATGTTGGCCATCTCCTTCTCAGACTCTGCACTCTTCAGCAAGGGCTTGATCTTGAAGAACAGCTTCATCCATGGCCAGTGTTTGACATTCATGAATGAGCGAACATTGTACTGGATGATATAAATAGATTCTCTGAAAACACATGAAATCAGGTGGTGAGGGGGGTGAGACTCGAGCTGGAAACATGCTCTGAGTATTTGCCACACAGCATCAGCATTTACCCCACGAACTTTTGCATGAGACTTTTATTTTCCCCATCTCCCTTGCTTTTATTAAAGAGTCTGAGGCCCTTACTGCAGGACAGCTGGTCCAGTAGCTTAAATAATATCTATTGTCTGAATATATGAGGAAGAAATACTACAAAACAGACAGACTTCTTTGGCATATTGACTGGGAATCTCTAAGGCTTTCCTCAGTCTCAAGGAAAACACAAGTGCTCAGGTAAATACCAGAGTGAAAACTGATATGGTTGAAGTACTGCTGCCAAGACTACAAATCTGGCAGTTACTGTCAGCTGTGGAAACAGCAGCTTGATGCTTTTTGGGTCACTCAAAATAGCAAATACCATATTAGAAATTTTTAAGACAGAAACTGAAAAAAAAAATAAGGAAACATTTTAGTGGAATTGAATGCAAAAGAATATTGTTAATGCCTGTAGTTCAAAGGGAGATTAGACAATTCCTTGCAGAGAAATCCAGGGAGAGTTATTGAATTCTTAGAAACTATGCCTGGATCAGGAAACACCTGAGCTAAATATATGCTGCAGAGTATTACAAATAAAAGTTTGGTTCAGTGTCCTGTACATTTGTGCAAGCCTTGCTCCTCCTAAAACTTTTACTTGTCAACAACATTCAAGAAAGGTTGCTTGTCTTGTCCAGTGCTGTCAGTCCTGAACTCTAAATTTTGCATGATTCATCCCATCTCAAAGGGGATGAATTAAAAGCTGAAGGGGATGTGGAATAGTTGAAAGTATGGAGTACTTCTCTGTACAAGCTAGGATTGTTCATCTTAGATGATGGAGCAGGAAAGGAAATTAAAGAAAGGGAGAGCAGAGAGTGATTACACATTATTCCTTACAAAATCAGCATGATCTAATTAAATTATGAGAATGAAAATTAAATATGTTGAAAACAAGCAAACCTTAGCCCTTGTTCATGTGGCTGTCCCTGTCACAGGATTCTTTAAAGGCTGAAAACAGTAAGTGCAGTCCTGGAGGAAAGGTTCCTTGTTAAATACTAAGTATTGTGGTCCAACTGCCTGGTCCCATTGCTAAACAGCTGCTGCCAGAATTTCTGAGACTGCCAGGAGGAAGCTGATTTTTTTTTACTTGCTCTGTTCCCCAATAATTTCTAAGGTTCTTTCCCAAGGACAGCTTTTTGCCAGAGACAATAGATTACATTGGTGGACCTCTGTTCTGACACAATGCAATTGCTGGTATTTTTTTACATTACCTTCTTGCATTCATCTTTTTAAATTCAGTTCTCATGAGGAACCCTCTGCACATTGCTTGTGTATGAGTGATGAGGCTCACAAGCTTCTCATCTCTCATCTCTTCTAGGAGTCCCAGGAGACCTGCCTTGAAGAACACCTAGAACATAAAAAAGGGTCAAACAGCTTGAGGCTCAGGCAGGCACATGGTCACTGACAGCTGATGCAGGGTAGTAAAAGGTAGTTCAAGAAAAATGCCTGCAGGGGAAAGGCTTAAAAGCTAGAGAAATATTCTGTCAGTATTCAAATCCTCAATGTTCATGTGATTCATGACAAGTCACTCTGTGTGTGATCTAATCACATTATTGCAGTGTTGTCTGATATCCCCTCCACTGTAGTTTATGGAAAAATTAGCTCACGTCTGGAAGTGTCCAAGAACAGGTTGGACGGGGCTTGGAGCAACCTGGGACAGTGGAAGGTGTCCCTGCCCAGGGCAGAATTGTTGGAACCAGATTATCTTCGAGGTCCCTTCCAAGTCAAACCATTCTATGATTCTATGTCTTTTCAGTAATGTAGGCAATGGGTTTGTGCCCAGTGATAGCCCTGATGGGCTGTGCTGACCAAAGAACATCTCTCACCTAACACTGCTTTGGATATGGAAGACAGACTTTGTGTGCCTAAATCCCCTGAATAGCAGGACCATCCAAACTTGTCTGAGCCCATCTAACCTGCACTGATATAAATATGTTCAACTGGCCATGGGCAAGAAGCAGCAGAAAATCCAGCTGCAGCTATGCTGGGTCATTCAGGTGTTCCCAGAGCTGGCAGTGCTGCCCCTGACACAAAAACCACACAAATTGTCTGTACTCCTCCTTGCTAGTGGTGCACTCTGTTTATAATCATCATAAAGGCTGATTTAGTATGCAAGAAATACTTTCAACAAACAAAATATTTTGCTTAATTATACCTACTCTTCCACAAGGACTTTACCTTGGTGTGGCCAAATTTATATTGGTTGTGGTCAACATCAATGGAGGAAAGAAGCTTTTCTGAAGCCTTTTTGCTGTCAATGAATTGGCCTTCTGGAATGGCTGAGGCATTAAGGATCTTGTACCTGTGGTGAGACAGGGTGAGGAAAATAGGATCCATTGTATATCATGAAACACAGGAACTCTGAGCAGTCTGAGAGCAGAATATGTAGTCTGAAATCTAAACAGTGTTGAACAAAACATGATGAAAAGGGGACACATCCACTCGTTAGAGGAATCTGTTGGTTGTGTAACAACAGAGTGCTGTTACATACAAAACTATGGCACATTCTTCAGAGTCTCTGCAGGTCCAGAATTAGGAAGAGCACAGACCATGCCAACCTCTTCTCATCTTGTTTCATTGATCAGAGGAATGCCACTCAAATTAGAGTTGAAGACTAATTAAAACTACTGGCAAAGATCAGCTGTATTCCAAAGGGAATCCAGATCTTGCACACCCCAGTCTCTACAAGTTGTACCACTGAATGCTTGAGTGGATTGAAAACGGCATGGTATTAATGTGGAAGTGCTAACAGTAGTCTTAGCATTTTGCAAGGCAGATAAATGATTAAGATAATCCTATGTCATTGTACAGGACCATCCAACCCTTCCAAAGGAGTTTCTTCAGACACATCAATGTGGATGTGGGACTGTACACTGGACTACTTCTTATTCTCAAGTCTATCTTGAAAAAGCATATGTAAAATCATGACAGTGATAACAGTGCAATGAGTTTATTCTCTATTTTTGGCTTCCATTATCATTCTTAAAACACTTTGTGGTTCTGGACCATGACCATTATGGATGGATTCCTGCATCTGTCACTTCATTAAAATTTGATGATTGAGACTAGCTAATCCCTTACTGAACATCAGGGTGCAGGAGATTTTCAGAGAGATCTTGGGTCCTTTTCACACCAGTGCAGCATGGAAGATACTACATTTAACTATAACATCAGACAGTTCTGATTTAGCCCTCCATGGCAACTGAGCCCACTGAACCAGCTGTCTCCATTTTAAAGATGAAGAAAACGAGGCACACGATGCAGGCCAGAGACAGAGCACTGTGAGGAGGCTCACATGGATTGACTTTGTATCTGTACTCTGGAAGACTTCAGAGCAGTCTGTAATGGCACCTTACTCATTACACTGCAAGTGTTTTGCATCTCTTTGAGTCATGGGGCAGTGGCTTCAGTTTGGAAGTTTTGCTGGTTCTGATGTATCAAGAACTCTCTGGTCTGGTCACAGAGGAAGCACTGGGGTGACCTCAGAGAATTCATGACTTGGTTCCCTCCAGCCTGGTCTGACTGGGAAAGTGTCTCTCCGTGGTGTCACCAGACATGTCACCTGAGCTGTGTGCTTACTCAGGCCTTTTCCTAACAGATGGTGAGTAATAACTGAGGACCTACCGTTGCTTAAAATCTGCATAAAGGATTCTGCTTGGAAACCCCTTCCTGCAGATTCGGATGCCTTCCAGAACCCCATTGCACCGCAGCTGATGCATCACCAGGTAATGGTCCATTGCACCTTGAACAAAATACATCCATCATGATTCTGTTTTTATCCCAAGGGATCTTCATATGTATTAGCATTTCCGAATTATCTCTTTTTTTTTTTTTTTTTTTTTTTTTTTTTTTTTTTTTTTAAGGAGCTCTTGATTAAAGATGCAGGAAGTGCAGACAGAAGATCCCTTCAATTCATGTAAGCTGTGGGGAGCTGCATCAGTGAGCTTTACTAAGAACACAAGGGCTAGCAGTGCTTGTGAGAAGGCATCAGGCCATGTTTCTCAAGAGTGGCAGGATGGTGCTTTAGGAGACCAGCTGAAAAATCTTCAGCAGCATCAGCCTCCTCACTGGATGCAGGCAAAGGTGGCACAGTGGAGTGCAGTGCCATCCAGACAAGGGATTTTCTAAAGCTGTTACCCACAACAGACAATTTTATCAGCTGTAATCAAAGCCATCTTTATCACCCTCAGTTCTGCACACACATTAAGCAAAGATGAGGAACTGTTGTGGACCATGGAATGCTCAGATTTTTTCAGTCACAGTAGGCCACACAAAATGTTCCCCTTGTTACTGTCTTGCAGCCAACACCTAAAAGGAGTTGACATGCAGAGGGAACTATTTGGGAAGTTGGTGTGGAAGGCCAATTCCTGCCAGTCCCACGTGTTCAGAAGATAAGGATGGACTTACCAGGTGTCTTGGTCTCGTTAGGAATCAGGCAGCGCACAAAGTGAGGATGGGTGCTTCTCAGGTTGGTCATCAACTTGTTCAGGTTTTCCTGTGACAGAACAGAACAGGGGCTTCAGCTTCAAGCTGCAAAGCTTTTACATTCTTATTTAAATTCAGAGAGTTGTGGAACCACAGAATGGTTTGGTTTGGAAGAAGCCTTTGCAGGTCATGAAGCCCAGCATCCCTGTCCCACTTCCACTATCCCAGGTTGCTCCATGTCCCATCCAACCTGCCCAGGAACACTTCCAGGGATGGGGCAGCCACAGCTTCTCTGGGCAACCCGTGCTGGGGTCTCCCCACCCTCAGAGTGAAAATTTTCTTTTTCTTATATCCAATTTAAATCTACCCTCCTCCAGTTTAAAATCATTGCCTTTTGTCCTGTCACTACAGGCCCTGGTAAAAAGCATTTTTCTGTCTTTCTGATAACCCCCCTGTTATACACTGAAAAACCAGAATAAGGTGTGCCTGGAATCTTCTCTTCCCCAGGCAAGCAAGCCCAACTCTCTCAGCTGTTTTTCTAGGATAGGTGTTCCAGCCCTCAGATCATTTCATGGAAGCATGGCTCATGTAAAAAGAAATTCACGTACCCTGAACACAGCAGACACTGTCTGGAAAGAGCCCCCCTTCTTCTTAGCACCCTTCTTGCCACCACCACCAGCAGCACTGTCACCTTGGAAGAAGTAGATGGGAGGTGAACAGTTAGAATATGCAGTACATTTTGTAGGCCTCACCTTCCTTTGGCCATGGACCAATAAAATGCTTGATTTTAAATACTGACACTGCTCCTGGGAGTTTATTGAACTGCTGCTAGGTGGTTGTGGATCCATGTGAGGGATATTTGAGCTCAAATGCAAGATTTAGGCTGCTGGTATGGAGCAGTGTGGCCTGACCTAAGTTTCCTGACAGGTTACTCTGTGCTGCTGGTCACATATTGCTTTCACTATTACACAATCCCCCATTTAATTTTTTTTTTTTAATTAGGTGAAAGACTTAGAAATTGTGACTCAGCACTGGGCATCTATTTATCAGTGCAGGGAGGTCTTCTACAGAAAAATCTCCTAATCCAGTATTCCAGGTAAAGAATACAGTTCCATTCTGAGCTATAGCAGGAAGCAAATTTTAGTCTCAGGAATACAAGTCCAAGCAGCTCAGTGTCTTTCCATAGCTGCTATACTGTACAATTAAATCCAGACTTAGAGAGGACTTCTAAATTTATTCTCTGTCTCAACACCCGGACTGCTCAGCTGGATATGAAATTGTCCCATGGTCTCTTTTTAGTTCCAGCTCCCCTCAAGAAACAAAACTCTGTCTACAAAGACTGAAATGCTTGCACTTTGCACATTTATTTGGCCCCTGCCTAGTGGCTGAGTAAGTGTGCAGGTGATTCACAACACAGTCAGTCAGGAGTCATACACCTCCTGTCACTTGGGTTTGGACTTGCTGGGCTTTACTTCCCTGCAGCACATAAATGTGGTGTTTGCCACAGTTCTGCATGTTGGTCTCCTAGTTTTGGCATATCTGGATGCACACAAGAACAAGGTCACCTTAGGGGCTGGTAGCCTTGAGTATACCACTGAGGGGAGAAGCAGAAGTAGGTTTTAGCTGATTTTTGCCTTATTGGCCATCACTGAAAAAGCACTTACCTGTTTCTGCACCAGCATAGTTAGAAAAAAGGAAGGACAGCAGCTTCAAGGATGATTTCTGGTACAACCCCACAACAGTTTCATTCAGAGGGTCCTTGTTCTTGTCAAGCCACCCAGAGATGTTGTAGTCCACTGTTCCAGCATAGTGCACCAGGGAGAAGTGGGCCTCAGCCTTGCCTTTGCCAGGCTTGGGCTTCTGGAAGTTGTTGGACTTGCCCAGGTGCTGGTCATAGAGCTTGTTCTTGAAAGAGGTGTCAGTTGCCTTGGGGAACATGCACTCCTCTTCCAGGATGGAGAAGATGCCCATGGGCTGGGAGAAATATGAATACATAAAGAAAGTAAGTGGTGGGGAGGGGAGCCATTACTGCTCCCCACTGTTCACCTCACTGTTTAAAGGCAGTTGTTAAAATCATCAATTTAACATTGTGTAGGCATTCTCCCTTCCACCCCAGCCACTTGTTCAAGAAACCATTGTTTGTGCAGAGACAGCTTGTTGTTCCAAAAGTTTGGTTTTATAAGCTGCCTGTTTTGATGTGAGAAGGTAATTCAACAGTAATGCATCATTTTGTCAAGAATGACTGAACTAGAATAGATTATCATGAAGGAAATGTACTCTTCTACAATGGAGAGATTTTTCCCACCTTCTCAATGAGCTCAATGCAGGCAGCCAGGTCCATGCCAAAGTCAATGAACTCCCATTCAATCCCCTCCTTCTTGTACTCCTCCTGCTCCAGCACGAACATGTGGTGGTTGAAGAACTGTTGCAGTTTCTCATTGGTGAAGTTGATGCACAGCTGCTCCAGGCTGTTGAACTAAAAAATCAAAATACCAGAAAAATCCCAGTTAGTTTCAAGCAGCCCCCAGTGGGCAAGCATACCTACAGTAACTCACATCAAAGATCTCAAAGCCAGCAATGTCCAGGACACCAATGAAGTGCTGTCTGGGCTGTTTTGTGTCCAGCTGTTGGTTGATGCGAACAACCATCCACAGGAACATCTTCTCATAGACTGATTTAGCCAATGCACCCACTGAATTGTACACCTGTAAGAAGCACAGCCATGGCAGTAACAAATGTTGAGTTAGCTTTAAGTTTCAAAGAACACTCTGAAGAAATTGAAAAGCTGATGAGCTGTTTCTATACCTGTTGGACATTTTGTCCTTTAGTTACATATTCATTCCCGACTTTCACTCTGGGATAGCATAAAGCCTTGAGCAAATCAGCAGAATTCAGACCCATCAGGTAGCCAGCCTTGTCAGCCACTAGGATCAGAAACAGCAAATGAGTTCAGTAGAGACAAAGAAAGGTGTCCTGGTCCCCTGGGATGTTTCTGTTACAAGGAGCCTACTTTTGGCACAACTCAAATGCATCTCTTATCAAGAGAAACTCCTCTCCAGTCTCATGAAGAATATTCCCCTTGCTCCAAGGGCAATGTCTCAGCTGCAACACAATCCTGTGTCTGTGCCCAAAGGGCTGCAGCAATGCTTAAGTTTTATGTCTTTCTGTTTCCTTGTAGAGCATAAATTAAATCACTGACTTTGTGAAACTTGAAACAATATTTTAAAAAATTTGTTTCTGGAAAGGAAAATAATTTCCAAAGTGTTGGGCACTCTATGGGGTGGAGTTGCTAGCTCTCTCTGGTGCAGTTCACAAGCAAACTCTGCAATCAGCCCTACCTTCGGTGCCATCAGGCTCTGCCTGCTCCTCTCGTTGTTTCTGCTTGAACTTCAGGTTCCCATAGTGCATGACAGCCCCTGTCAGCTTGTATATCCCCACCTTCTCATCAGGGCTGAAGCCCAGGATGTCCACAGCATTCTGCAGAGGCAACAGGCAAGTTGGGAAAGCACAAAGGCTGAAGCACAAGGGGCAGGTGGGGTTTCTGTCCCTGCCTGTGCTGAGTGTGTCCAGCACCATCCCAGTCCCTTGGCACTGGGCAGCAGAGCCCAGTGCTGGGCCAGGCTGGCCAGGCCCTCCTGGCTGCAGCTGGACTGGTGCAGGGCTGCAGCTGGACTGGTGCAGGGCTGCCCTGCTCTGCTCTACTCACATCTGTCGCCAGCAGCTCCTCGCTGTCGTCAATGCTGGCAACCGTGACTTCTCCTTGGCTCACGTAGAGGAAGTCATAGGGGTTGGTGGAGATCAGGAGGAGATCTGCAGGTATGTGGGTCACCTTTAGTGGCACTGGGGCAGGTCACAGTGGGAGGAGAAAGCACCCACTGAGCCAAGCCCAGCACTGCTGGCACTCACCAATGAGCTCTGGCTTCTTGTTGGACATTATCTGGTAAAAAATATGATAGCTCCTTTCGCTGGACAGCTGAAAAGTGACTCTGGATTTCTCCAGCAGATCTAACCAAAAGAGAGGTGCTGTTAGCCTCCTGATAAATTTGAGGTTGCAAATGCATAAATTCTGCTTGCACTGTCTTGCTCCAACTCACAGGTTTCAATATCTGCGGAGGCCAGCTTGCCAGTTGGTCCGAAGTGAATCCGGATGAATTTTCCCTATCAAGCAGTGCAGATCAAACCATTGGTTATGACAATCAGTGAATGAGACTTGCATTAAATGTCTTCATCCCAACAAATCTGAAATGAACTCACGAAGCGGGAGGAGTTGTCATTCCTCACAGTCTTAGCATTGCCAAAAGCCTCCAGCAGTGGGTTGGCCTGGATGATCTGATCCTCCAGAGTTCCCTAGCCACAGGAAAAAATGCTGCTTTATCACTTTACTGCTTAGTAAATAACAAATATTGCAAAAGGGATATTACAGATAATTTTTACGTATCACACGTGATTTAAACCTAGAAATTAACAGAGTTCTTAATCACTCATCAGCCAACACTCATGGATATTGCCATTGGTTTCAAAGGGAAGAGTGCTGAAAGACAGATCTGTGTTTTGCTTCATTCTTGTATCTGATACCACATGTTGGGTGTCACATACAAAGTCACTGCTGTGGAGTTCAGGGCATTTGAAACCTGTATGAGAGGGGTTTCTGCACTCCTGTTCACAAAAGTCTTGATAGCTCAAGAAAATGTGAGAATTCTGGAAATTTTTTTGAAGGTTGCTCGAGCCTGACAAGTACAGACTTAGGTAGGAAACACCTGCCAAGGGAGAATGTAAAATTTTGCATTTGCATTCAAACAACAGCAGCAGGATCCTTTCAGGATGCAGGAATACAGCTCTTGACATGCTTGGAAGACTGGGACATGGACAAAGCCTGACACTCAAATAGCAAACTTAGATAAGCACAGAACAGGGACTCTTTGATTTATTTTTTTTTCCTGCTGCATTACTGCAGAAGGAATTATCAACATGTAAAGTAAATATGGGAAAAAAGCTTCTGTGACATTATGTCTCTCCTTTCCAGTGCAATACAGTCCAGAAGCAGAGTCACTAGTGTGACTCTAGCAAAGTCATGACTGATCCTACATAATCAGGGCGTGAAAGTGTTGCCAGGGATAATCTCCAAGACAGACAGAAAACCAAGAATAAGAAAAAAAAATAGATAAATTGGTTTATGTCAGATGAAAGGTGAGCAGCACTGTTTTGGTTACTGCATCCCTGTGCCTGCAGTGCTCCGAGCAGCCTTGAGCACGGTTTAGGGGAGAGGCGCTGCCGTTCCCAGCCCTGTCTGCAGATGGCACAGCAGATTTAAATTAGGATTTGTTAGTCCGCCGTGAAGATGGACCTCTAAAATTAAAGCAATGCAGTAGCATAGAAAGCTCTATGTCTTTTTGTAAATAAAATGTCCTAAATCCATAGAATAATGCCCTCTCACATGTATCTTTCAGCGAGGAGAGGAGAGGAGAGGAGAGGAGAGGAGAGG
>VWZP01000979.1:0-13641 GCA_013396995.1 Dicaeum eximium | reverse complement strand
GAGGAGAGGAGAGGAGAGGAGAGGAGAGGAGAGGGATGTGTGTGTTAGTGCAGCTGACTACACCAACACCAAGCCTCTTTTGAGTGCACAGCTGTAACCAAGGCACTAAAACAGGAGCACTGTACATGGATAACAGTGTGGAAGAACATGGCAATTCTTAACACAAATTCATTCTGGTGTCCTGTCTACAGGCTGGGTGACAAAGTGCTGGAGGCCAAGACCATATTTTGGGGAAATGCTGTTACACACTTCCCTTATTCCTGTACCATTGCCTGGTATCTGATTTCAGCTTCTATCTGCCATTGAATGCTGGGCTACACAGAACCATAACCTGTTTTATTTAATGTTCTTATAAAGAGGAACATACTATTGTCACAGAGATTGGAAATATAGAGTATTCTGTGACTATTCAGAAGAGGGCAGAACAGATTACTGTCAGTCTGAGAGCCAGGTGATTTTCCTTCTATCACACATGGTCTGTACATGGCTCAGCTGTCTTGAAGCTTTTCTGAGATCAGTCCTGGCATAGTGAGCAGCTGATGAAAGCTGAGCCCAGGAGATTCTAACATGGTGCTGATGGAAAGAGTGCCTGTGATGAACTTGCCCTGGCCATAACAACCCATCAGTCACAGACACCTGCCTCTGAGTGAGAGAATATTCAGCCTTGGAATCTCCTTAAGCTCCACTATGCCCTTGGGTACTCAAATAACATGCTGACACATGTCACACGCTTTGATGAGCATCTCACAGGCTGTGGTGGCACACACTTGTGCCACAAAGGGTGTTGGTTCTTGCTCTGTGCTGGGGAATGAAGCCTGTGCCTTGCAAATGCACCAGTGGGCTCAGATTGCAACAGCTGTGCTGCTCAGCAAAGGCACATCGAGGCATGCACTTTCTTTTCTGCAGGAAGCCTTCCTGAGGTTGCTTTCTGACTGCCAAGCAAGTGGTCCCAGCTGTCCCAAATCCAGCCCTGTTCCCATGCTGTCCCTCTGGGCTGTTCTGTTGACCACAGACAGAAAAACCAGCCAGTGGGAACTAATGCCTGATGCCACTGAAATGATGCCTAACTTCAGCTCAGCCATTCTGGAGTGCAGAGTTCCTGCACCTCCCCTGTCAGCAGGAACGAACCAAGGACCAGGAATGGCACAGCCATGTGCCAGTGGGGGCTGGCTGCTCTCTTTTCACGTGCAGCCACTCAGGGGCTGTGGGTCTCAGAGGACACTGATCAGGAGGTACATGCATGGACAGCCAGCACAGAAAACTGCTGTCTAACATTATCTCCCCCTCCCTGGTAAAGACTCCCCTCTGTAAATGGAGGCTTTCCTACACTGGAAAAATAGGTTTATAAGTAAGAATTCAGATTTGAGGCTGGCCATCAGGGGTAAATGAGCATAGGCGTGCTTGGGTTGTGCATCCTGACTGTCTTCTCAGCTGCACAACACTTTCTGCCTTTGGGTATTCCTGCAGCCCCAAAATACACATTGGTACTTTCTCCTCAGTGTGGGCAAATACTGGAAGGGGGAGCTGAGGTCATACCTGCATTTTGCCGGGCTGGGGATCTTTCTTCTTCTCACCAGTGACTGCAATTGTTGCAAAGTACTGGATGACACGCTTTGTGTTCACAGTCTTCCCGGCGCCGGATTCTCCGCTGTTGAAACAAAAATATTAATTACTACAGGAAACAGGAAACATCATCATTTTTCTGTCAGCTTTGTCACTCGTACCAAAACATACTCACGTGATAAGGATTGACTGGTTGTGACGATCTGAAAACAAAATCACAGAAAGAACTGTTCAAATGGAATTTGGAAGGCATCAGTTCCTCAGACACAGACAACTGACTTCAAGGGAAATAACTGTATTGTATTAGTATTTATCACTCTCTTGCAAGATGAGATAAATGATGCATTAATACACATTAGCGTGCATCAGGACCTTTTTTTTTGGTACAGACAGGGATGAAGTAGACTGAAATTTAACTTCAAGCAGTGATTCTTTACAAGGCTTCCCACTTACTATCTATTTTCTTTTGTATATAGACCTTGGCTTAAATACTGTTTAATTATAATCAGATTATTTGCTGTGTTTCTCCTTTACCATTTTTTAAAATTCCTTACAAAGAGAGGGGGCACAAAGCCATACAGCCAGCTACTGCTTTTCCTTCATTATCTGATAGCCCAGAAACCATGAAGATTTTCACAGTCCGATCTTGCGTTGTGCTGTAGGACTATGGGACCCCTGAGTAGAACCCAGAATTCCTTGACCAAGTAGCCAGCCTGACATATCTCAGGGTTTTCCACACTTGCCAAGTAACTCACCAGTCAGCATGAACTGATAGGCGTTGTCAGAGATGGAGAAGATGTGTGGAGGGGCCTCCTGGCGCTTCTTGCCTCGGTAGCCAGCCACCACCTCGGGGTTGTACACCGGCAGCCACTTGTAGGGGTTGACAGTGACACAGAAGAGACCCGAGTAGGTCTGCAAGGAAGGGACACGGCACCTTGGCTTCCCCTGAGCCTGGCCCAGCAGCTCCTGAGGCTGCCCAAAGGAAGCTGCTGCTGCCACTTACGTAGATCATCCAGGCTGCGTAACGCTCTTTGAGGTTGTACAGCACAGCAGGTTCGTGGAGGTGGGTCATCATGGCCATGTCCTCGATCTTGTCAAATTTGGGAGGGTTCATGGGGAAGACTTCATCATCCTTCACAGTCACAGTCTAGCAAATAAAGGAAGGGAGCGACAGGAGAAATCTAAAACAGGGAACGGCCTGAACTGGATGATAACATAGGAGTAACAATGGTATCACTTACTGTGTCATCGAATTTTTTAACGGTGACTTTGTCACCTTCTCTGCTCTGTATGGTACCTTTCACATACATTTGCTTGTCATCCACTACAAAACAGGCTGACTTAGCATCAAATGGGCGATTCTGGGCTTCAATTCTCTCCTTCTCTGGCTTCCGTAAATAGGGAGCAGCTTCTCCAAAGATTGCCATCTCTGCATCTGAACTCATGTCTGCAGTTGCTCTGGGAAAATGCAGAAAAGTTGCAGAAAGTCTGTGCATTTGTAATTTACATTTATCCAGACAGTGGTCATGCTCAGTGAGTAATAGGAAGACTAATCAGGCACTTAAATTCTGCCTCAATTTTATTTATCCACTGAAGAAGTGCTAATAAAGAAACTTCTTTTTGTAGACAGATTGTCTTTGAAGACATCCCCTTTAAACAGACCTATGTGCCCAAGTGAGGGCAGAGAGAATATCAGGTTAGAAGTCTTCAAAAGCTGGTCCTGCTCTACCTCCACCTGCTATTCACAGAGCTGCACAGCCACATCCTTCTCAAAGCCAGAGACACAAAGCCACTGAGATTATGTCATTGGACATCTAAAAAGTTAGACAAAAGTAAGCTCTGTGAGTCACATAGAGTGGCTCTCACATGTGATTTCCAGGTGGAGGTATGTTTAGCACCCTCTGGTTTTGATGTTTTAATACCAAGCAGGGGAACTTCAACTAGTTTCTGTCTGTACCAAGCACTGGAACAAATTATGGATGTCAGTCATCACCTATCTTAAGCCAAACCTGTTTATTGTGTGAACCAAATATAAAACACCTTTTCCAGTTATGTTGCAAAATTGGCCAATAAAGGAATATCTTGTATATTACAGATAATAATTAAGAACATGGTATTAGCTAAATAACATGGTATTTATGTAAATAAGTTTGTGACATAACATTTCAAAGAATCTTAATTATAGCTTGAGCATATTATATTAATTATGAATCATTAAAAGACAATTCATATGTACCAAACATTTTTAAGGATTTGTCTAGTAGAAATATTTTAGAATACTGATTTATGCTCAGTTTTATTTTGCATTTCTTGAAATGTCTAGGAAAAATTCTTCAACACAGATAGATGCTATTGCTTGCTATGGTCACAAGAACTGTCATGGGAAATTCAAGAGCATCTGGAAATAGCACAAGTAAAAATAATATAGGCAGGTATTAGCATAAACAGAATGTTCTTCCCCAGGCAGACTAATATACAGGCTAGAAAAGAAAATAAACTTCTAAACTCCTGGTTCTTCATGTGCTGTCTGGATGCACTGTGAAGAGTAAAGCAGAGAACAGGACAGAATTGAAAAACTAAGATGTGTGCATCCAACACATCAGAGTACTGAAACAACCAAAATAAAATGGTTTTATGTGCAAGAAAATGATGAAAGGAGTAAGAGGGCATTTGTAATGCTACTTCTGGACATGTTGTTGTAGAAGTGCAGATCTCTCTCAGCAAAAGCTGTCTGCTATGGGATCTGCACCCTGCAGGACTTTGAGGTACTGTCTCATGAAAGAGCTTTTAACAGCCAGGAATTTCAAAAGCATAAAATCCAGAACTTTTAGCTTAATTTGAAAGTAGCATTCTGCGTATACAGAGTTTGTGCCTATGTGGTCTTGTGTCTGAGGGGCTCAAGAGAAGCAACAGGAAAAAGAGAGAAGGTATTTCATATGTCCATGAAAAAGTGAAGCAGAACACCAGAAAATGCCGTCAGAAAACTCCTCAAGGGGCACAGTCTGCTAAACTGCTGAATTTTGTCTTTGAGAGGAAATAGTGTAAAATTTAGATCTTTACATATTCCTGAGCAGAGAAGGTGGCATCCTCTAGGAGAATAACCTGTGCTTCCATCCCTTTCAGCTCCAATTTCAGTGAGCACTTTTTGGTTTTAGGGCAGAAGGCACAGGTGTGGAAGGTCCCACTCCCAGTCAGGAAGTCTCTGACCTTCCCCAGAAAACCTAGAAGGGAGTGGGGCACACAGGTTCTCTGTAAAGGTTACTCTTTGGACATGAACAGATCTGCCTTTCAGGCAGGAGACAAGACCATTCTGAACTTTGTCTTTCAGTGCCTGTGTGATAAACCAAAGTCAGTAAATAATTTTCTGGACTTTACCCCAGAGGAAACTAACACCTGAATATTACTTTGAGCCTCCTCTCCAAACACAACCTCAGGCTTCCAGCAGCTGTTCAGATGGCAGGGGATGAGTTTAGTCATCTATAAATCCTAGAATTCAAGGTTACACCACAAAAAGCTATTACTGTCTCTGTCTATCAAGCCCTCTTGACTAAGTTTGAGCATCTGTAACTTTTATTTCCCAATACATGGAGAATTCCTGCCAAGAACTGTGACTATTGCTCATGTTGATTAAAATACCATATATCCTTTCCAGTGATCCTGGTTCTACTGTCTTTTGCACCTGCCCTTTCCATTGTCTGGGTGAGCTTTACTTATGCTCAGGATCAATTAGCAAAGGTATGTTGTGTTTGTTACTCCCCTACCTTCAGAGAGCCCACGAGGAAATCTGTTTTCAGAACCTGTGTGGAATGGTTAAAGAAAGGACAGAGAGAGTTACATCAAAACCAGTCCATTGTCCTGAGCACATGCCATATCAAACATTCCTTCACCCTGTGTAGCCATTCCAGATAGCTGAACTGCACACAAAGCCTTAAAACTCCTGACCTAGAGCAAAATTCCACAGAGAGCCTTGTGCTTCTTCCCACATTACTGTGAGCTGCTTGAAACAAATCTAATGTCCAGGAAAAAATTAGCTACTTTACATATATAATCCCACTCAATTCCAACTGCCTTCAGATTCAGTCTTCCTGTGCCTTTCACAGGACTTGGAGGTGGCAAAGTTGGTGGAAGGACTGGCATGGTACAGCTCTCCTGCTTCTGCTCGTGCACCACCCATGCTGGAGTGGCTTGAGTGGCATAACCTTGACCTGGATGTTAGAGGTGGGCAATGAGAAGAAAACACCCCATCATATTCCACCTTTCTGGGGAGCTGTGGAGATGCTATGGCCAGAGCATGGAGCAAGCAGATGGCACTTACCGTGAGATGCTGAGGTGACAAATCACAAAGCTGCCTTCAGCTGCAGCTCTTTATACCTTACCTCCTGCCCACACAGCACTCCAGTGCTCTATTTTTGGTCAATAATAATTTACTCTTTAGTTGTAAACGTGTTGTAGCTGTGATCTCTCTGCTAATTACTCAGAGACAGGATTGGTTTAGGGTTGTATGGAGTCAGCTGCCCTGACCCGTCCTTTTCGCACTGATCTGTGCCAGGATGGAGGATGGAGGAACCCAAAGACGCCTCTGATAAAGCCAAATAAGGCAGCACTTGGCTCAGCAGGATGGGGTTTCTCTAATTGTGCACAATTCCTTCTTTAAGGATATAATATTAATGGATGTCCTCCTATCCTCCCTGTTTATCTACACATGCTGCTACACAAGAAGAAATATTTATTGAGGCAAATTTTTTTATATCATTGTGTGGGAGTGCTGGCAAGCCTGAAGCCAGGCTCAGAATTGGGACAGAGGGAGACAAGTGCGAGCTAATGGACCCCAAGAGACACTTGCATTCCTGACCTGTGGGTTTGCAAGGCATGCTCAAGGTCTCAGCCTGCAGAAAGATCCTGACTTTTGTGCCACTGTCCTGCAGAGGCTGTCCTGGAGCAGGCTGGATGTCAAACCAGAATGACTGTAAGTTGCTCTCTAATGGAAGGTGGAAGGAGAGTGTCTGCTCCAGCAGTTTAAGGGATGGTTTTGACAATGCAAGGGACAGTAAGAAAGGGAGGAATAATTGAGGACATACTGGGACACAAACCTGCCTGACAAATGGCAAGGGAGGAGGTGGTGTGAACCAAACCTGGTCAGCCACGCTCCTTGGTGAAGGCATTTGAAAACGTAAAATGTAACAGTCTTGAGGGTCTCTCACATCTTAGTAAAATACTCTTACCATGAGATAATTTTGTACAGGAGATGTGGTGGCAAAGTGGATTTGTCATCATTACCTCATTTTTCTTTATTTTAACGAAGAAAAAACTTCCGTCAGAAAATTATTTAAAACTCTAGAGGCCGTGAAATCTAAGCACCTTTTTGTGGAATGACCCAGTTTCCTCTGTGGGAAGAGGTGGATTGTCAGATGCATTGCTGTCATTGCTTCACGTTGGCTCTGTCTGGGGAACATCCTTGGTGCATTGACACAGCTCCCCTTGGCTGTTTGCTCTGAATTATCCTCAGGGTGCCCATGGGAAGCAAAGGCATCTATTGGATTCTGCAGTAGAAAATGGATTCCTGTTGTGTTGAAAGGAACTCTACTTAGGCCTTTTCTCTTGTTTTCTTTGAGTCCTTTCTACAATGTTTTTCAGTGCTTTTATTACTTTTTTTAAAAATCAGAGTCACTGACAGTCATTTCCAGTCTGACCTGAAGTGTGAGCAGAGATGCTCTCTGAAATGACAATGACACCACTCAGATGTGGAGATAACATTATTATTGCATTATTCTTCTGCCAACTGCTGTGTACCAAACATTTAAATTAGCTTTTAAATTTGGTTGCAACAGCAGAATTGCAGGCACTTTTTACATTTTAACAGTCTCAAGACCTGGTTTGGATCCCCCACATCTGTATTACAGACTGTGCTCTTCATTATTTGTTCTGTGCACTTATATTTGCATTTTAATTAAGTGCATCTTTAGCTTAAGCATAACTATACTGGAACCATGAGTACTCTTTGTCAGACCCTATCTGTTTTTTTACATTTGACTCACCTAATTCTTTTGTAGTTTAAGTGATT
The DNA here is from genome assembly GCA_013396995.1 of Dicaeum eximium. Taxonomy (NCBI): domain Eukaryota; kingdom Metazoa; phylum Chordata; class Aves; order Passeriformes; family Dicaeidae; genus Dicaeum; species Dicaeum eximium. The sequence goes on along the minus strand of VWZP01000979.1, from coordinate 6,017 downwards.
TTACATTGTCTCCTGGGTATAAAACAGTAAACCAATATGTAGTGAAGAACGAATCCTTTACAATGGCACACCCAGCCACTGGTGACCCTACATATTCAGGATGATTTTGACATCTGTCAATTCAGAAAATTGTCCTTGTGAGGGACTATGTGACTGGTTTGGGTTTTCCAGCATTTCTCAGCATTTCTTGTGGCCCAGGGTCTCAGTCATTCTGGTGCTGCAGAAACTCACCTGGTGATAGAGAGGATGTGGGAAGGGAAGCTCTGCTTTGGGGCACCCTCCTTACACAGGATATTATGGAGCAATGCACAAATTCAGGAGCAATCTGAGGAGGAACCTTTTCTAGCTAAGACAGATCTGTATTTGCTTCTTCTCTGTGGCTCCTAGAGCTCACAGTTGTCTTTTAAGATGGTTCCCAAGTTCCTGGATAAGTGGACATCAGTGTTGCCCCCAAAGGAGAATGTCCCCTCCTGGTAATCATCTAATTGGCCCTTGTCTTGTAAGAACAAGTCCAAAGACAGGGAAATGGTGAAGGTATATCCTTGAGCATCCTCTTTTGGGAGCATCCCAGTAAAGCACTGAGGAGCTAAAAAGCTCAGGGGACTCAGTATCTGCCTTACTTCACATTGTATGAATGGGGGAATAATGTCTCCTTTGGGCAAATAAAATACAAAAAATTTCTCTTATAGCCAAGTAAAAAATTTCTCTTCTAGTTAGACAAACTGAACCTGTGATGTTTATTTAAGTTGAAATATAATTGACCAAATGTGTTGCATGTAAAGACTCAGAAAACATTATGCAACAGGAAGATTTGTGGAAAGCACATTTTAAGTCAATTCAGGTAAATACACCAGGTAGGTGCCAGGTAAGTTTTAGAGGTAGTGGGTATACAGATATAGATAAGATATTGATGTGATTGATTTACTGTCTATCTTGATTATTGTTTTGTTGCTCATAATATTTAGTGCATATATGTATGTATGTAGATGTGAATTTCTCAAAAGCATAAGCATGGAATTTTTAAAAGAAATTTATCTGTCAAGGAAAGGACCACACATTTATTGTGTCAGTGTCTAAACATGTGTTGTACCAGCAGATTCATCTGCATGGTTTCTGTAAATTGTTTTTCCTGGAATTCAATAAATTCTCCTGTTTGCTAATGTTGGTCAACCACAGACATCTTCAGGAGTTCTCATAATTCTGGCTTTGTCAAACTATGTGATAGATAAATGTCAGCCTGTCTTGGGAGCTGAAAGGTTTGATAGCATGCCAAGTACAACCTGACAGATTATTTGTTATTTGGTTATCTAAGGAATTCTCTGCTCTCTGTGGATGGCAGTGTTTGTTTTCTGGCAAGACTCAGGGCACACACCCCACCTGTTCTAGCACTAAATGGTTTTGGTCCTATGACAGTCACCCAGCAGCTTTTCCAGTGGATGCTCACGGAGAGATAATTTTCCCAGTACAAGTGGTCAGGGAAGCAAGGCTTCCTTCCAAGCCACTGACAGATAAGCTGCTGTATCTGCAAGGATCTGACACTTTGGGGACAGATGGACATTTTGGTCTAAACTAGTATAGCTGCTCTCATATTTCATACCCAGCCCCCTTTCCCTGGGCCCTCAGACACATGTATTTGTTCTGATACCATCACCTTTCAGACCTTTTATCACTCCATCACAGGTTATTGTGCTGCTCTTGGTTCAGCCCACCAGGCAGACTGAAATGGAAAGAGGGGCAACCATCTTCTTCTTGTCCCCCATCAATTCAAAAAGCTTCTGAAAATGTAATTTTTTTTTTTTTTTTGTGGATTGAGCCTCCATGTAGGAGCTTCCATTGCTTCTGATGCAAAGTTGCCTGGCCTTTAAGATCATTAATCCGCATTAGCAATCCTGTAAGTTTGGATTTTATCCTTCACTGTTCGTGCAGGCCTCTGAAAACCACAAAAATACTCCATGGTAAGCATTATTAGTGCTCATTCAGGGGATAAAGCCTGTTCCCTGGGATTTAAATTATGTGTTTGCAAAGTTGTAGGGGACTGGTTTTGGAGAAAAGGAGAAGAAGAGACACCATTCCCAAAGTGCATAATGTCACATGAACCTCTGAGATTTATTACCATGGTAACCCCACAGTTCAATTTGGTGGTGTCCTGTTTTATTGAAGGCTTTTTGGTGTTCAGTCTCCTATTCCATGGACAAAGAGCAAGAATTCCTCCACAGCTCTTCTCAGGTTAGACATGATGACTTTTTGGCTCAAATTATCAGCGTTGCCAGAAAAACTGCATATATACATTTAGAGATATATACCTTCAAACTCTTGTTCTCAGCAAATGTTCCTAAATTTAATATGTATTGAAAATATGTACTTTGATCTTTTGAGCCTGTCTTTAAATGATACTCTTTTCTAATGAAAGTACAAAGATTAATTTATGTAAAAGAGAACAGAAAAATAGCCAAAACTTGTCGAAAATGTATGGTATTTAATGCTGATTTCTACATCACTGAACATGAGTTTGACACTGCACCAAGGCCAAATAGAATGAATTACAATCTTTGAGAGATTCCTTTCTAAAAATATATTTGCAATCTTTTTTTTTTTTTCACAGCTGTCACTTACCCCCATCCTAGAAAAGCTTCTGTTATAATACTGGAACATGGGCACTGAAGATATCCTTCAGCTAACTACTGAACACTGCAAAATAGTCAATGATAAATACTGTATATTTTAGCAGAAAGGGGAAGTCTATCCTAAATTTATATTTTTTTTTCCCCAGCATAAATCAGTGGCATGATCATATCATCAGGTTGTTTCAGCAGTTGCACACTTGGCAGCAATCCATATTCTGTGCAAGTTACTGACAAGAACTATTTATTGCCCTCTGAACTGCAGAGCTATTTCACCTTAAATGACAGATGTTCTTCTTCCTTATGCCATTTTGGAGGCAACCAAACTGAAAAAAATTAATTACCAGGCTGTTATTTGTACCTATTTGTACCTTGCTATTGTGAAGCCAACAAAACTTTTTCTTTTTTTTTTTTTTTAATCCAAACCATTCTGGTAGCAAAAACAGAAGCAGAGGCAGAAGCAATTGAAATAATACATATTGTTTGCTCCCAGTTACAGCTGATCTCATATCTGTACTGCCTCCTTGCATATTTGGGATTTTATCTTGTAGCAGCAGAAAAAACCTGTGTTGAGATAAAAATATCTTGACTTTCATGCCAGAATTTTTCACCTAATTAAGTGATGAGGATTGTACATCCTGACAGCTGCCAAACAGGCAACACAAACAGTCAGTTACAAATGGCCAAGACCAGAGGGTACTTGCCCAAGGTTTCCCTAAAAGCATGGAGATGTTACACCTGGGTTATTGGCTGTAGTGTGTGAGCTTTTACTAAAGCTGCCTTGCTTTTGGAGGATCTGGAAGTTGTCCAGAAAATGCTCATTTTTGAAAAGCATTTCAGGGGATGGTGGCCCAGTAGACCTAAGTGCCAAAACTAGGAAAAGGTAGAAGCTAATCATTATTAGAATTTGATGACACAGTGATAAATAAACATATTGAGCAAAACAGCATTTGTAAAGGGAAGTAATATTCCACAAACCTAGTGGAGAATCAAAGATATGTGGCTAGGTGGGAGAACCAGATGGTGCTGTCTTAATGAATTTCTACAGGCCATGTGAGAAGGTATATCACCTTTCTTTAAGAAGCTAAGTCTGTGTCTGTGATGTTATTTAAGATAGTTTTGAGCAGTGATCCTGGACAAGGACAGGCTGATAATCCTGCTGCATGAGTGTCCCTGGGGGATGGTGTCTGAGTGTCCAAAGTGCCTTGGTCTGAAGCAAATCCCAGGAGCAGCTTGGGGGGAAGATCAGTCCAGCGTTGGGATGGATGGAAGTTTGACAAGAAAGTCTCACAGATGCTTGGCAGAAGGATTTTTGAATGTAGAAACTGAGAAAGGAATAGAGATGGAAGCAAGTTTTGATAGAGAAGAATAACAAAGGTCTAAAGGAACTGCTGAGCCAGTCTTACTGGATAACTAAGAAGGCAAAGGCTGTGTTAGTTAAGAAAGGTTTTTATGACTTAGAACAAAGGATAAGCCCACCTCAAACAGAAGATGCCTTTACCAAGCAGAAAGATACAAGAAGTAAATAGACACGTCAATGTTGTTAGCAGAAAAAAGGCCTCAGAATTTTCCACTGCAAGAAAACTGAAAAACAACTTCTAGCTTAAAGTGTAACACACTGACCTTTTGTGATTGGAGAACAATAACATGAATATTGTCATGTTACTAGTTATGATAGGCTATAGGTAACAGTAAAGGTATTGATTGGTTGTTATGTATTAAGATGCTCAGCAAATGAAAGTATATAATGTACTGTAACCAGAACTAAGATGACTTCAGACGTGCCTACAGCTTTTGCTGATAGCTGTAGGCTGGGCTCTGTGTCCCACAATCCATGATTGCTGTCTGGATACAACAAACAGCATTTTAAAGACCTGTCTGGAGTCCCACATCTCTCAATACAGCTCTTAGAGTCCACCAGCAGCTCTATTTATGTACATATTGCATTAGGGCCCTCCTGGGATCCTCTTTGTCCTTGAAGAACCTCACAGCCCTACTCAGTAACATCCCCTAAACCCTTGCTGTCCTGCACAGAGCCTGCTGGCAGGTTATGCAACAGCCCTCGTTGTGGACTCAGGAGGGATTACCAGGGCATCAGGAGGTGACTGCTAAGGACTCCTCTGCTTTTTGTAAGGTATGTTCTGGGTCTGGGACATCAGCACTGTGCTGTGCTCGAGGTGTCTCAAAGCAGGCACTAAATGCAGTGTGGAGGAGTCACAGCAAGTCACACAAGCACTTCTGTCACAGCAAGGTTGCTTCTCCCTGTTGCCTTCTGACTGCCCACATCAGCCTCAGCTTTCACTGCAGTCCTGCCAGCAGCCAGGTGCAGAGCTGGGTCACTGGGCACCTATCAGGGCTCTGCTCTTGCCATGGGCACTGCCTGAACAGTCCAGAGCTGCTCTCCAAGGCATCTCTGTGGAGCCAGCTCTGCAAGGACTGCTGCTTTCCTCTCTGTGAAAACACCTGGCAGGATGGCTGCAGGAAAGAGCGATGTTTGTGAAATGTGCTATACTCCTCGAGTTTTCAAAACAGGCAGAAAACTCCATACTGTCCTTTTCTTCCATATTTAATAGGCAAGGCTCTGCACCTTCTGTTTTTAGCTACCTTCCCTGTCTTCCCAGCTAAAGTATTTTGAAGGAACTCCTGGATGATTTTGTTACAGCAATTCAGCAAGCTCAGGATTTTGGGGGACAATATAACATGCTGGATCAGTTAACCTGAGAGTGACAGGACTGCTGCAGCTCCACACCCTCAGGTCCAGCCAGTGCCAAGACTGCAGATGTAAGATGTAAGACAAGATGTAAAAGCCAGACTTTTACACAGAACATGTGTGTACATCCTGTGGGGGAATTGCACATCTGGGCTCTGGTTAGAAGTCCACACACTCCCAGAAAGAGAAAGATTATCTGCTTGACTCAGAGGCAGGGAAAAAACATCATAAAAGTAGGAAGTGGGACCCCAAAAACCTTGGGACCCCAAAACCCAAGGACAGTTCCTTGGCAGATAAGAGGGTGTCTAAGCAAGTAGGCATACATTAAAACAGGACTGTCTGTGCAGTACAAAAGTTGCATGCTGATTTGTCAACTTTTTCTTTCTCCAGTAGCTCAGTAGCAATCTTTTTCACAGGTGGCAATCAATCCCACAGACATCTTTTCTCAGGTGTCTGACATGTGACTCTGGGGACATTTTTGGAGACGTCATGACACTCAGCTAGGAATCCAATCACGGCAAGCTGTCCTGTAAAGCTGCAAAGCATTTCTCAAAGCCTTGAAATTGAATGCTAAAAAGAGTGACAACTTTTGACCTTGATTACATACCAGTGATGAAAGAAAACCACAAATTTTCATGTAACTGGAGCTCTACTTGAAAAAAATAGCTTTGGAAATTATATGAGTG
>VWZP01000978.1:0-19565 GCA_013396995.1 Dicaeum eximium | reverse complement strand
GTCGACCAGGATCTTTCACTGCCGGAGCTCTCTCTGCTNGTGACACGGTCACCCGTCTAGCTCTCAGGGCACTACGATCGGTGCCACACGGTGACTCTGTCACGGCCAGAGCTCTTAGGGCACTACGATCTACGTCGACCAGGATCTTTCACTGCGTGAGCTCCCTGTGCACTGCGACCGACGACGGCAGAGAATGTGTCACTGCCTGAGCTCCCTAGGAACTATGATCGGTGCCATACGGCGACTCTGTCACTGCCGGAGCTCTCAGGGCACTACGATCGGTGCCACACCGTGGCTCTGTCACGGTCTGCTCTCTCTCTGCACTGCGACCGACGACGGCAGAGAATCTGCCACTGCCTGAGCTCTCTGGGCACTATGATCGCTTCCACACGGTGACTCTGTCTGCTCTCCCTGTGCACTGCGACCGACGACGGCAGAGAATCTCTCACTGCCGGAGCTCCCTGAGCACGACTATGAGTGCTACACTGTGACACGGTCACCCGTCGAGCTCCCTGGGCACTACGATCGGTGCCACACCGTGACTCTGTCACTGCCTGAGCTCCCAGCGTACTACGAATGGTGCATCATGACCCTGTCAGTGCTGCAGCTCTCTGGGCACTACGATAGGTGCCACACAATGGCTCGTTCACTGCCTGAGCTCTCAGGGCACTAGGATCGACGTCGACGACGATCTCTCACTGCCTGAGCTCTCAGGGCACTATGATCGGTGCCACACGGTGACTCTGTCACTGCCTGCGCCCTCAGGGCACTGCGATCGGTGCCACACCGTGGCTCTGTCACTGCCGGAGTTCACTGGGCACTACGATCGACGTGGACACGGATATGTCAATGCCTGAGCTCCCTGAGCACGACGATCGACGTCGACGACGATCTTTCACTGCCTGAGCTCTCTCTGCAATGCGACCGACGATGACAGAGAATCTGTCAGTGCCGGAGCTCCCTGAGCACTAGGATCGGTGCCACATCGTCACCCTGTCACTGCTGCAGCCCTGTGGGCGCTATGATAGGTGACACACAATGGTTCGTTCACTGCCTGAGCTCTCAGGGCACTGCGATCGGTGCCACACGGTGACTCTGTTACTGCCTGAGCTCTCAGGGCACTAGGATCGACATCGACGACGATCTTTCACTGCCTGAGCTCTCTCTGCACTGCGACCAACGACGGCAGAGATTCTCTCACTGCCTGAGCTCCCTGAGCAGGACGATCAGTGCCACACTGTGACACGGTCACCCGTCTAGCTCTCAGGGCACTACGATCGGTGCCACACCGTGACTCTGTCACTGCCTGAGCTCCCAGCGTACTACGAATGGTGCATCATGACCCGGTCAGTGCTGCAGCTCTCTGGGCACTACGATAGGTGCCACACAATGGCTCGTTCACTGCCTGAGCTCTCAGGGCACTAGGATCGACGTCGACGACGATCTTTCACTGCCTGAGCTCTCTCTGGAATGCGACCGACGATGGTAGAGAATATGTTATTGGCTGAGCTCTCTGGGCACTAGGATCGGTGCCACACGGTGGCTCAGTCACAGCCTGAGCTATCTGGGAACTACGATCGACGACGGCAGAGCTGCTGTCACTGCCTGAACTCTCTGAGAACTATGATCGGTGCCACACGCTGAGTCTGTCACTGCCTGAGCTCTCTGGGCACTACGATCGACGACTACGACGATCTTTCACTGTCTGAGCGCCCTGTGCACTGCGACCGACGATGTCAGAGAATCTGTCAGTGCCGGAGCTCCCTAGGAACTATCATCGGCTTCTTTCACTGCCGGAGCTCCCTGAGCACGACGATCAGTGCCACACTGTGACCCAGTCACCTGTCGAGCTCTCAGGGCACAGCGATCGGTGCCACACGGTGGCTCTGTCACTGCCTTAGCTCTCTGGACACTCCGATCGGTGTCTGTCACCGCCTGAGCTCCCTGAGCAGTACGATCAGTGCCACACCGTGGCTGTGTTACTGCCTGAGCTCTCTGGGAACTATGATCGCCGTCACTGCCTCAGGGTTTTGTGCACTGCGTTCCGTGCCATACGGTGCCTTTGTCACTGCTGGAGCTCTCTGGGCACTACGATCGGTAGCGGCAGAGAATCTGTCTCTGCTTTAGTTTTCTGTGCACTGCGTTCGGTGCCACACGGTGGCTCCGTCACTTCTGGAGCTGTCTGGGCACAGCGATCGGTGTCACACGTTGACTGTTTCAGTCCCCGAGCTCTCTTGGCACTACGATCAATTCCACACGGTGGCTCTGTCATGCTCCATAATTCTGGAGACTGCCAGCAGTGCGAAGTATTGACTCTGTTGCTTCCTGAGTCCCCTGGGCACTCAGATCGGCGCCACATGTGGCTCTGTCAACACTAGAGCTCTGTGGGCTCTGTCATCGGTGCCACACTGTTGCTCTGTTAGTGCTGGAGGTCTCTGGATTATCGTCGGTGCCAAGAAGTGCCTATGTCGCTTTCTGAGCTCTCTGGGCACTCTGATCGGTGCCATACTTTGCCTCTGTCCCTGCCTCAGCTCTCTGCGCGTTATGAATCATGCAAACGTGTCGACGCTATTGTGACAGAATGCGGGGTGGATGTTTAAGGCGTGTCGGAAACGTCTTTTTCTGTGGAAGATTTGGCACTGGATATGTGGGGATTTTTTTGTTCAGGCAGGGCAGCTGCAAGACTTTCTGTTTGTCAGCAGAGTCACTACCAGAGATAATTGTCCTGGGGACAGTTGCAGGAATACATAACCAATAGAATTGCTGTAAACCACGTAGTTCGGCCCCCTCTGGGCATCAGGTGTGTAGTTAATACAGCTTCTTTACATAAGGGCCACCCCTTTGCCATTCGTCTGTGGAAAGGATGGCAATGATGAGTGTCTTATGTCTTTAGTGTGATTTATCTGAGCAGAAATCTTCAATTTAAGTATTAATGAGAATTTAATAAGCCTATTAGTTTTAACTTTAACTGAACTTGTGTTAATCTCAACCATTCACATACTTTGTACTAAAAATCTCAACCATCTTATTAAAACTTAGTGCTACCGCATGTGTGGGAGCTGGTACGTGTCTGCCAGATAGTGTCAAGCACAGTATCTTCAACATACAAGTCAGTCTGGCATTCCGCATCTAATAGTTAACCCCACTAAGCTCTGCAATTGATCCAAAGCAGCAACAGTCGCAACTTCCTGCTTTCACCTCAATTTCCTTCTTTCCTGAACAGTGCCGCCGCCCCCCGGAGCCAGGCTAGCCAAACAGAGCACGAGTTGTCACACTGGCAAGCGGCGGCGGTGTGGGGAACTGCCGGAGCTGGGGATAAAGTTCCGGGCAGAACCTTCGGGCGGCTGCCTGACACGGAGGGTGATCTCGGCGGCAGGAATCAAGCAAAGAATCCAGGGGAGACCCTTCCAGGGCTGATGTTTGGGGTTTATGCCGGGACATGAGATAACACACCAAAAGGTACAAGTCGGGAAGAGCCCCGAGCACCTTCGGGCTCGGGATTTTAAATAGCAGAGGGTGGGTACAACCATTAACCAATAAGAGATCCTCAGGGAATGGTAAGGGGGATCACATATGCCAATAGGGGAACGGAGGGGGGACAAAGGGGTGACTTGGTCCTACGGGGCGTCGAAGGAAAGGTGATGGGCATCAGGGCAGATAGGCTTGGGATTGGTCCAGAGGATGATTGTCAAGAAACCTTCTGGATAACGGGTTGGATATTCTTGAGTGGCAGGGGGAAGAGAGCGGGGTTTCACTGAATGACAAGGAGGTGGGCACCTTATTAGGGAAGGAGGGGGGGGATACCATCTTGGGTCTAACCATAGGGGCAGGGGATACAGGGACAAACAGGAATAAAACTAAACAATGGAACAGGTGACAGCAACTGACTGTAAGTGAAAAACAGAACTGCAACAGTTTGATAATTGAACACAGTGAATAGAAGGATGATTTCCCTTCTATGCAATTTTAAAATTTGTCCTCAAATTTCTCTTGGTAACATCAAGTTGTTCTCCTTAAGTCTTTTAGGCATGAATCTGCTTTCCCCACAACTTAGATATGTAACACTTTCTTCCTAATACCCTTTCACTTTCCTTTTCCCATAACAGACCTGTTGACCCTAAGCAAATGTCCTGCTTCATCAACCTAAAGACTTTGGCTCACACGCCCCACAGCAGACATCTGCAACAGCTTAGGGCAGCTCTGCTTCCTGGGAAATGTCTCTACTGGATGTGGCCCTTCACTTTATATGGGAGCAAACAGGAACATATGACCCTTTTCGGTGTGGTGGCATTTCCCAGTCTGGTGTATCAGCTTACACTGAGCCTCCAGAGTCTGGGCTCAGCGTGTTTATTATCCAATTAGTCCCTAAGGAACTGTAAGGCTGGGGTGTGATATGACTGCCACAAAGCAGGTATGGCAGATGCACAGAGGCCTAGGTGTTGTTTGACAGTGACTCAGGAGATGGGTTCTTACTGAGGCCACATTATTTTAATATCAAAGTGCAAAGGCAGCAGTTAGGTGAGCTGGTCAAAGCAAGAAAGTAGCTAAGCGAGAAACTCACCCCTTGCCATATGCACAAACAGGATTAACAACTCTAAAGCACAAAAATAATCCTGCTACAGTTCCAGGTAAAAATCCTGGCTATTAAGAGCCAGACAATTAATTTATCCCATAGATCCTGACCCATAGACAGACAGTGCACCTGCAGGTTTTGGGTTAGTTCTCTGCCTCACTAACTGCTGGTGCTGGACATCTCCAAGGAAGCCCATTGATGCTGATGCTGGAGAGGAAGCAAACACCCTCCAGATGCAAACACCAACACTGACTGATGTGAGGGGACAGGCAACAGACAGCATTCCTTTTTCTCTCTAATTTGGGAAGATGAATACTTTACAAGTGGGAGCTGTAGTCGACAAAGGAAGGCAATTCATACCCATACCACTAAATTAATATTTAATTTTTCCCTTTTCTGGTATCTGTCATAGCTTTAATATTGGATCTGGAGAAGCCTAGATTGGATCTGGAGTAGCCTAGGGCTGCCCACAACGTTTTCCAGCTGTTTAAGACACTTTGCAATGGTACATCCTTTTGCAACATGACTCATGATCTGGTTTTGTTGGTCCAAGGCACAAGTGTAGTGCTCTCACAATCAGTCTTGGGCTTTAAAAGGTTGAGTATGGGCACCATATTCCCTGGTAAAGGAAAAAAAAAGAGGCAACTGGTACAAAAAGTGTTAAAATAAACTTGGCCATGTACTGTTTCACAAGCAGCAATGGTATACTCTGCCATAAAATATCACACGTGTTATCAACCACAAGGAGGCAGGATGACACTGTTCATGTGAGCAAGGAAAGCCACACAAAGAGTTTTGCACTCGTCCTTGAAGGAAATCCTTTGGAGGTCAGTGAAAAGAAATTCTATGTTGTCAGTTAAACTGCTAGATGTAGGATTCAAAATTCTTAAAACAGATTTGAATTAGGAGATTAGTGTTCAGGTATTTAGATAGAGCATCAAAAAGAATGGAGAAAAAAAAATCTTCTCTCTGTAGCCTTGCACCTGAACACTACTTGAAATACCACTCAGGAGAGCAGTCTATGGGCTCTTCCTTCCAAAGAGTCTTCAGACGCTGGGTCCAGGCAGCCAGCATCTCCTTCCTCTTCTCCTCAGAGACATTCTCTGGAGCATAACAGATGTGAGGTTCAAGGACTTTGACACCACAGAAGTGCATGATTCCATGCTGGATGCAAAACAAAGAAAGAAATGCCTCAGGAAATATTTACTCTTACTTTCATTTGAAGAACATGGAAGATTCAAATCTGTTCTGTTTCTTTGACCCAATATCAGTCAGGTTCTCTAAATCTGTGCATTTGTCAGGAGAAGGAAAATAAATTGCAGGAGTTCACTACCTATCCAGGCAGCCACTATTGAAGGCATTCAGCAGAATGGCATACAAGATACTGAAAGATAAGGGCAACTTCATTTATTCTGTTCTGTGGAATTTATTTTTAACTGCTGTTAATCCCACTGAACTGTCCCCTTTGACAGCTGTTCACTGTTCAGTTTGCAAGGATCACAGGAGGCCAAAAGTTCATTGTCCTGTTTGAAACTCCTTAGATTGGTCTCTAACTGCAGTGTTCCACATCTACTTCTAAGATGGGGGTTTTTTAACCTTTTGCCTCTGGCTTAGTCAAATGCTCCTGCAGGAAGGCTGGTGCCTGTGGAATCAGCTCAGCTTTCCATCTTCCCTCTGTGTGTTTCTGAATTTAGAGTTGTGTTTCACGTTTTTGTCATGTTGACCTGCGAGCTCTGCAGTTGGACACAGGAGCAGACAGCTGTTAATTGCACGGGGAGGAGATCATGGAATTTCAGCTCATCTGTTGTATTATATCAGGAAGAAGCTGGCAAACTTGCCTTACCATCTGTATTTCCCAAACCATTCTGGGTATTTCTGATAAAAGAGCAGCAATTAGAAGAGGAATGCTAACTTTTCTGTGTTGACTGTTACTGCCAGGGTAATGTGTGGTTCCCCTCCTGCCCTGCATCCTACATGAATTGGGAAACCACAGGGAACAGAAATCCTGCATGGCTTAGCTAAAGGAAATCCTGTAACAGCAGGGAAACTGAAAAGGCTGACAGTGCTTAGCTTTCTCTACATTCTAATCTGGATGAAGTGGGAGAAAACAACTTTAGAAGTCAGTGGAGTTTTAAAGTAGTCGCAGGATTTTAGGTAACAGTTTACAACCTGCAGATCCTTGGAACTGACAACTCGATTATTAATTATTATATTTCATATAAAAACCCAAATAAAACAATCATTTAAAATAGCCATAATAATAAAAAATTATGTAGGCAACAACCAAATGTTCATATATTATACCTGCATGGGCCACAGGACATAGCGAATATCACCACCGATACCTTCTTTTGAAAACATCTCTTTGCTTCCTCCCGTGGTGAAAGAAAAGAGGGATAATTTGCCCTAGAATTAGGAAAGTGGTGGTTAATTAAGAAAAATTTAAATAAGAGTACCCAAACAGCTCAAGAGATATTCAGGGAAATCTGGACAACATGAATTTCTAGGGGAGAGGGTGACCTCTTCTTTCCTAGACCTTACATGAAGTGGCAGTTCTGAGAAGAAGATTCATGTCATACAATTAGACAGTGGACTGTGTGTCTTTGGGTGGAGATAGGTTAAAGAAAAAGAATTATGTGTCTGACACCCTTGTGTGAAGCAGGGCTGATACACTACTTCAACATAGTGAAAAGTGACAGCTCTAAACAGTTACACTGAAAAAGAATGAACAAGGCCCCATAGAACATGGTGCAAGCCTTGACTTAATAAAACAATTCCAAAAACATACCTGGAGCAAACCACCATCATAAACCTTTGACAAATCGTAAGCAAAGCCTTGGACCAAGACTCTGTCCATCCAGCCCTTCAGGATCGCAGGCATGTTGAACCAAAACAAGGGAAACTAGGCAAAGAGAAAATTACCTGGTTAGCACAGAGAGCTTTGGCAATCCTTAGGCCTGGTCTATGGGACAAATCCTGTCCCCTGAACCTGCTAAAATCCTGTATGTGCCTTCTCCAGCTCTCAGTCAGGAGAGGCAGTAACTACGCCTGGCAAAAGAAACTGAAGTGCTTTCTGTTTGTGGTAAGCCCTGAGCATCTACAGCACACCAACACTGTGGTGCATGTGAGGGCTTCTATCCAGATTAAAAAGTTGGAATAGGATGAAGTAGGAGGGTGTCATTTAATTCAGATTTAAGACTGTACAGGATCATGTCTCCTATGGCTGAAATGCAAAAGAATCTAATATCTTATTAGCAGGACTGACATCTGGTGATCAGCTCTGATCTGACAGTCTGGTGACAAATGCCAGGGGATCATAGGTAAGACTTATTTTCAAACCCTGCTGACATCATGACCCCAAATCCCTTTACTGAGAAGAAAAAGACTTCTTTGACAGTTGGACCCTTGGTTTCTAGATCTTCCAGTTAGTCCATGGGACTGCATCTCAAAGCTATCATGTCTGTGGCATTATCTCAACAGCTTAATGGGCTCTTAAACTAGGCTGCATCACTACCCCTAAACTTTGGAAACACTGCACCCAGAGGAATAAATTCTATAAACATATAACCACATGAGGCTTAATACACCGTGAAAACAAAATGGAAACTGGGCAACCACCACAGTAACTACAACTGCTGAGTTTAGTCTGTAGCAAATTTTGAATTCTTTTATGATGTCCTTAAGAAGCTTTTTTAATATTTTTTTTCCTGCACCAGAACACATTCTACTCTTCATAGCATTTTACAGATGGAAAGTAGAAAGCAAATACTTCCTTCAGAGCATGTCTTAACTGCTCTTACCTGGGAAGCAATAGTGTGAAAATGATGATGATTTAGAGAGAAATGCTTAATTGAGATATGGCCCCATCTTAAATTTAATCTAACTTTGGACAGAGGAATATATATAGAGATGTCTAAGGCCAACAGGGACACAAAGAAATGTAAGACTACTATTTCCCTTCATAGAACATTGGGATTTGTAGACATGGAGGACAGAGCTGGTATAATGGAGAATAGACATGGGCTGTAAAGTTCCTTTAGCGATTCCCAGAAGTGCTCCTGCAAGTCAGCAACAAATGAGAACAGTCTACTTGGGAAAGCCCAATTCCCTAACTTTACTGGCTGCTCCCTGCTCCTGGACTGGAAGCTAATACTTCCTCTGCTTTCTGCCAGCCTGGTGACATCCATAGTCACATATGTCTTTGTGCATCCATCAGAAAGTTTGGCCCAGTGTTGGAGAGTTCCTGGGGAGAGTTGCTGTCATTTCAACCTGCATCATTGTGCTACTCAATTACTGGATTTGCTGCAATAATGACCCAGATAATTGTACTACTGATCTGTAGTTTTTACTGTCCCATTACCTAGAGATAAAGTTAACATCACAACTGAATTCTGTTTAAAATAATGACCTGAAAAATCAGCAGGTCTGCTTCCTGCACCTTCTTCTGCTCTTCAACCAGGTCTTTGGACAAACCTCCTCTCTTGTAAGCTTCCCAGGTTTCCACACCATAATTGAACGCTTCTGAGTTGTGCAGGCCACCTGTGGGTAGACATGAACAGTCATTCTTTGCTCTCTGTGCAGCATCAGCATCAGGTAAGAGCTGAATGCAGGTTGCCCTTCACAGTTGCAAACTGAGTTACTGCTTTCCATTTTTCCTACTTTCTTGTCTTTGTTGGATACTCAGCATCATCCCAGCTGATGGTCACTTGATTTTAAAATGGAGAGGAATGTGGGACCTCAGAGTTCTAAAGCCTTACCTTCCTGTAGCAACACAGGAAGTGCAATATGAGGACCTAAGCTTGCCTCAGGACTCTGGGGATGCTGGTGGAAGATTGAAGAGAATGTTGTTAATTGTTCTGCCTCTGCCTTGGGGTTTACTGAGGCCATCATGCACTTGTAAGCACTATGGAGCTGCTTTCCAGCCTCTGTAACTGGGAAATTCCCAAGGGATAGGGAATCAGTATTGGCCAGCTCTACTGGTTCCATGAGCAGATCATCAGTCTCTAGCAGGAGACAGGGGCAGTTGTAGCCTCGTGAACTAAACTGCAGCCAGTCCCAGAATGGTGTCTGAGGGCATTTCCTCCCCATGAGAAATGGACTTTAGAGGCTGATTACAGACACGTGCTAATGGGTTTTTTCCTGTCAGTAATCTCACTGTGATACAAAGTTCATGTTCAGGAGTGCACTTTTAGAAATGCAGATCTCTGGTCATGAATAAGTTTCTTATTAATGAAACTAGTTTCTTATTAATCTCTTGATGATCTGAGGGCTGGAGCACCTCTCCTATCAAGACAGACTGAGAGCTGGAGTTGTTCAGCATGGGGAAGATTTCAGGGAGAGTTTTTTCAGCCTTCTGATGCCTGACGGGGGGCTTACAAGTCCCTGGTTTTTGAAAAAGGTCTGTTTTGGCTGGTCTCACCAACAATGTCATTTCTTGTTGCTCTGGGCTCAAACTGCATGGCGTACAAATCCGACACGGTGACACTGCAGCCCTGCTTGCTCAGCTCTTCCACAGCAATCTTCAACAAAGATCCATTGAAGGACTTGGGCTCTTGATGGGCATAGACTATCAGGACTTTTTTTCCTGGAGGCAGAAAGAAAACCAGGAGATCATTTGAAATCTAGGAGGCAGGCGCAGAACAGTTTGCAGAGTTGGGGGTTGTTCCTTGCTCTTTCTGTAGAGTCTTTTCCCAAGGGCACAAAACCAGTGACAGCAGAGTGACAGTGGCAGCATTTGACTCCTGCTCAGCAGCAGTGAGTGACTCCTGAGGCACCGGCTGCTGCATTTGCCCAGCCCAGCAATTCTGTGCTACACTGGGCTTTCCTAGGTGGAACTCAGTGGACAGAGGGGGTGTTCCGTGGCAGGACACACTGCCCTACAGCAGCACAACCCAGCCCCTCCTATTGAGCCAGCATTTCTGTTGGTCTGATTCCACTACCACCCAAAAAGCAGTGCCAAATAGATTGCCCTAATGTGTCATGGAAACAACTTCTGAGAGGCCAGAACACCTTCCTACTGCAGTGGGGGGTCCCCTCCTGATCTTTCATTTCAGTGCTGTGCAAGGTACAACAGTGGGGTAGACATTTAAGATGTACCTGTCCCACTTCAGCACCACCATAGTGACTTCTGCAGAAAGCAACAGAGGTTTTTTCTCAGAGATTAGACTGTCACGTGTATCTCAAACTGCTGTCAAAGTGGATTCAAGGTAAGCTGAGTGGCCAAGCCTGTGTGTAGGGATGGAACATCTTAGAGGCGTGTAACAAGGCTCTGCTCAAAGATCTCCACGGTGTGCTCAAAGTTTTATTGAGCACAGGTTCTACAATTTTAATAATTCTCTTGAAAACCATTCATCATTGAGAACAAAGGAAAGATTTTGTATGGTGTTGTAGTTATTTATAGATAAACAGAGATGGAAATTTACAGGGACTTTTGAAAATGACAGGGCCTGAAAAACATGCAGGTCTTGCTTTCTGACTGCCAACACAAGAACTCAGACATCTCCTGAACTCAGATTCTCTGCAGCACAGCTTCTGGATGTGGGTACATAGTGTCTATTAAACAAGAGCTATGCAAAAAAGACTATTAAATATTGCAGGTCAAATACTATAATAAATTCAATGTGTGCATAAACTCTTTAAATCCCTGCTCCACACCTCACTCTGGAATTTCAGGAGCAGTTACGACTTTGCTGTTCCTGCCAGATCTCAACCAATGGAGCTCAGTGACTGGACATTATCACACAATCCAAAAGGTGCTAAGTTTGATTCTGAAAAAATGCTGATTTGTTTCAATTTCGGTGGAGCTGGGGGCACTTGGGCACAGGGTTTGGAGAGACTGGAGTTTTCCAAGGCATCACTTGCTGAGGTAAATTCAGTCGCTTGGAAAAGGAAGACCTCAGTGTCCCAGAGGCCCCATCCCTGTGGTGCCCAGTGCCCATCCTGGAGCGAGCAGCGTTTTCACCCGCATTTGCTCTTACCTGCCATTGCTGGGGAGCGCTGGGGAGCTTCTCTCTTGATAATCTGGTACCGCCTGAGGACTCGAGTGAGAGATTTGCTGGTGAGAAACATCAGGGACAGGTGGGAGGGGAATCGCTGTTTCAGCGGGAGATGTGCCGTGGTGTGAGTACAGGCACTCACCCACAGGCGGGCACTGCCCAAGCTGACCCGCAGGAGCGGCAGGGAAGCTCCCGGCTCTCGGCCCGGGCCCTGGAGCAGGAATTCTCCTCCGGCCTCCGGACCGGCGCTTGGCGGCCGCGGCACGTCCGCCTGGGCCCGGGGCTGCGCCGGGTGCCTGGCGCCGCTGCCGGTCCCGTGCCGCCCTCTGGAAAGCGGCTTCGGAACAGCTCCCTGAGCCCGGCCCCAGCGCCAGCCCGGCTGCCCTTACCTGCTCCTCGGGGCCCGGAGTACATCTGCAGCGGGGCTGGGATCGGCCCTTCCCGGCGGCCCGGCTGCCCGCCCGCCCCGGGCCCTGGGGCGGGATCGGGATCGGCGCCGCCCGCGGCTCCGGCTCCGCTCGAGGCCGCGCTCGGCCGGGTGCGCGCCCCCGCCGCCGTGACAGCGTGTGACACCTTCATCATCTCTGGGTGATTCTTTATTCTGCGGCTCTGCTCTTCTCCAGCTACAGAGCTCGTCCTTCATTTCTCCCAGCAATGCCGTATGTGAGCTCCTAAACCACCCAGCTACCCTTATCTGCTCTTCCAGGGATGGCACTGCCCGCTCTGTGCCTTGTGCTGGCCCACACGTGCATCTGCCGGCAGCAGGGGCTCCTCCCTTCCAGCTCTCTGGGAGGTATCTCACCTTCCAGAAAGGTGGGACACAGAAGGGTGAGGGCGGCTGTGGGTTTGGAGAGATTGGGCAGCCTCGGTGATCATTTTCAAGGTGAAGTTTTCTCTCTGAGTATCAAAACTGCCTTGTGCTGGGCAAACTGAATAAACAGCTTCATTCCGAGATCTTGGGGAAAAAAAAAAAAAGCTGAGTGCAGTCGTTTCCCCAGGGAATTAGTGGAACTGATGCAGGACCAGCACGTTCCTGTTTTCCACCCATTCTGGATCAGCTGGCATTGAGAGAACAGGAGTTTAATGCTCTGACAGCTCCCGATTCAAGGGCTGATCACACTACTGTAAAGAGGAGACTCAGGACCAAATGCTGAATTGTCACACTGAGCTCAGTGTTGTTTGAATGCAGCAATTTTGTGTCCATCCACGCTGTGAGGTATCATAAAGTGAGCGCTATTGAAGCTGCAGTCCAGAGAGTCTGGGACATTTGTTAGGTAAATAAAGCAAATGCAAATGCAGATATGGTATCTTTGGTGGGCCAATTGTGCAGTATTGATCTTCTCCTGCAATCCCAAACATTACAGGAAGCTTTTGATAACATTTGACTTCTGAGCTTCCTTTTGGTTTGGTTTTTCTAGTTTTGAGATTTGCATTATTTATGGGGCTGAAGGCAGGAAGAGAGATGGCTGAATTTATAAGAATTGCTTTGTTCAAAAGGTGTAAATCTCATTCAGTGTGGTTTTGCCAGCATGTACTAGGCAAAGAAACAGAGATGTTGGCATCTATTTGCATGTGCCTAGAGGTCACACCTTTGACATGTAGCTGTTTTTTTTTTTTTTTGCCAGCAGGATGAAAACTACTGTGTGTGAAATTTGCAGGTTTCATTGCACCATTGGAAAAATTGTAGGGACTGATGAATAAAATGCATCAAATCTCCACAGTGCTAGACCAAGGCTGCCTGGAATGGTTACCTCATTCCTTAATCTTAACTAAAAATCCAATCACAGTAAGCTTGTGCCATAATGGGAAGGTGACTTTGGATCTGTTTTCCTGGTATTAACTTGAAGGGCTGTATTGTAGTATTAAGCTTTGCCAACAAAGGTTTAATTTTTAAGTCTCCTTCCTCTCCTCCTGTAGTTTGCTGCCAGGTATCTCTTTAAAGACTTTTCCCTCTCCATTCCTCTGATGAATTTCAAGTTCTGTAGGGACCTACATAACCATAATCATATTTGGCTGTCCCTGGCTTAACACTGCCTGGCCCAGCAAGGATGAGTGCTCTCTCACACAGGAGGTTTCCAGCTCTGGAGATGACTCAATGCTGGAATATTAATTCTGGGCTTTAAACTCTCTCCAGAACTCTGGGGAGGGGGATCATGGGTGGGCAAAAGTATAGTATTTTTCTTAGTATTTCTAAGGAAATACTTGTATACAATCTTTCTGTAATCTACCTTTTAATCTAAAAGTAAAACATTATCTGGTCTGATTGATCCCCCTGCTGTCCAACAGCCATGAAGATATTATGGTGTAGAGCTGATTTTAGAGAAAGAAGCTGTGATCTTAGCTAATTCTGCATCATCTGTGCACCAAAACTCGTATTTCTCTGAGCCCTCAGAGGGCTGAGGTGGGAGAAACTGCAGTAACCAAAGGAGCTGATGCTTATGGAGGAGGGCTGCATCCTCCTGGGGAGTGTGAATTCAGAATCGGAGGCTCCAAGGGCCTTAGGAACCCCTGTGGTTGGTTACTGACTGCAGCCACAAATTTTCACTGCAGTTAAGTTCAAAAGACCACTGCCTGACATTTCCCATAGATGCTGAGCTGTGGCCTAGCAACAGAAGGTGGCAGAAATACAAGGGTGTATGTGTAGAGTACATCGAGAGGATTTAATTTTCTGTTGTATTATTGAATTCCAGTGAAGATCCTGCTCTGTGTGTCTCACTGGGTACAATTGTATTTGCAGTTTTGGCAATCTGTTATGTGGGCAAGATGGTTAGGTCTTGGTTTATTCTCGTTGGATGTCAACAAAATGTTTTCTCATTTCATCAAGGGCAATTCAGAAACAGCTATGGGGTATTTTGGCTCCAGAGTCCTAGGGCAGAAGCTGGTCTTTTGTCTCCTCCCTGAGTTTTTCAAGCATATCAGAATTCCTGTGTATTCAAGCTGCATGAAACCGAGCATTTTAATACTCCTAGAATGATGAGAGAATTATCCAGCACTGACTTGAGTGTAGCATCAGCTTAAATTCTTTGCATCTTTTCTGTAGAATATAGCCTCTTTAGGTTTTAAGATATCTAATAATACAGAAGGATTTTTCAGAAAAGAAAAGAAAAGAAAAGAAAAGAAAAGAAAAGAAAAGAAAAGAAAAGAAAAGAAAAGAAAAGAAAAGAAAAGAAAGAAAGAAAAGAGAAGTACTTGCATTGTGCATGGAATTAGTTATTGGCTGTTTCTCTCTTCAGCACAAATATTTGATAAATAGCTTATTACAAAGTATATTCCTCTGCAAGCAGGCAGCTCACCTCAGTGATGTTGCTTCAGGAACCCAATATTAAACCACAGAATGAACTACACCTGGCTTTAAATGTCAGGTTTTTTGAAACCTGGATTAAAAGCACCTTACAGCAAGACATCTGTCTTGCTTTCTACAGGCTTTAAGGCTTCTTGGTAACATAGTTCAGACAGGTATCTGTTTGTTTTCTGCTATTGTTCTGCAGTTGCAAGCGTCTTTGACCTGCCATTTCAGAACACCAAAGAAAAGAAATACCATCATGATTTCTGGAAAAAATTGTCAGAGAAAAAGATCAGACTATTGCCTAGACATCTGTGGGAGAGCAGGACCACCAGCAGCAAAAAACAAATACCCAAACAAAACAAACAGACTAAATGGGAGTGGAAAGCATGTTCCTTTACACCCTTCTCCCCAGCCTGAAGTGCAGCTACAAGTTACTCACCTAATTCTAGTTTCATTCTCATGAAATCAATGCTGCTTTGGCAGGGTGACATTTGACTTTTAGCATAATGTGATTTAGAAGGATAATTATTCTTTAGTTCAAAATGGCTGTAACATTTCCAGTGCTGCTAAGAGAGCAATACTGCCACTTCTTTTCTCTCTCCTTACCAACCACAGAGCAGTCTCTGTTGGTTTGCTATGTGGTAAAATTCTCCCGAGTTTTGGAGAGGCATATGTCAGAGCACACGTACAGCCCAGCATGACACTGCATAGCA
Organism: Dicaeum eximium; assembly: GCA_013396995.1. NCBI lineage: Eukaryota > Metazoa > Chordata > Aves > Passeriformes > Dicaeidae > Dicaeum > Dicaeum eximium. The sequence goes on along the minus strand of VWZP01000978.1, from coordinate 3,998 downwards.
CACACTGAAAGCACATCAGGTCAAGGACAATAACTCTTGGCTCAGCACCCACTGTCACTGCACAGTTGATGTCTCTCAAAGCATTGCAACAGCAGCACCCTTGTGGAACCAGAAAACTTTGGCTCACACGCCCCACAGCAGACATCTGCAACAGCTTAGGGCAGCTCTGCTTCCTGGGAAATGTCTCTGCTGGACGTGGCCCTTCACTTCCTACAGGAGCAAACTGGAACACGTGCCTGGTGTGAGAGGACAGGATAAAACCAGGATTCCATTTTGTGTCTACAAAGCATAATCAAAATAAAGACGTCCCTTGGATTTTAGCAAGCTGCATATTTTACAAATGTAAGCTGTAGTCTACAAAGGAAGGCAATTCATGCACATACCAATATATGAAATTTGACACTTTGCAATGGTACATCCTTTTGCAACACTACTCATGATCTGGTTTTGTTGCCCCAAGGAGCAAGTGTGGAGCTCTCACAAGCAGTGACAAGTGGCTTTTAAATGACAAGTTGGGTATGGGCAACATATTCCCTGGTAAAGGAAAAAAAGTGTTAAAATAAACTTGGCCATGTACTTTACTGTTTCACAAGCAGCAATGGTATAATCTGCCATGAAATATCAAACGTGTTATCAACCACAAGGAGGCAGGATGACACTGTTCATGTGAGCAAGGAAAGCCACACAAAGAGTTTTGCACTCATCCTTGAAGGAAATCCCTTGGGAGTCAGTGAAGAGAAATTCTATGTTGTCAGTTAAACTGCTAGATGTAGGATTCAAAATTCTTAAAATAGATTTGAATTAGGAGATTAGTGTTCAGGTATTTAGATAGAGCATCAAAAAGAATGGAGAAAAAAAAATCTTCTCTCTGTAGCCTTGCACCTGAACACTACTTGAAATACCACTCAGGAGAGCAGTCTATGGGCTCTTCCTTCCAAAGAGTCTTCAGACGCTGGGTCCAGGCAGCCAGCATCTCCTTCCTCTTCTCCTCAGAGACATTCTCTGGAGCATAACAGATGTGAGGTTCAAGGACTTTGACACCACAGAAGTGCATGATTCCATGCTGGATGCAAAACAAAGAAAGAAATGCCTCAGGAAATATTTACTCTTACTTTCATTTGAAGAACATAGAAGATTCAAATCTGTTCTGTTTCTTTGACCCAATATCAGTCAGGTTCTCTAAATCTGTGCATTTGTCAGGAGAAGGGAAGTAAATTGCTGTTAAACACAGAGATCTGTCCTCTTTGGATGCTGTACACTGTTCAAGTTGCAAGGATAAGGGACAGTCCAAAGCTAATTGTCCAGTTTGAACCTCCTCAGATTGTTCCTGAACTGCAGTGTGTTTCCCATCTATTTCCATGTTGGTTTATTGGATTTTTGTTTGTTTTGGTTTGGTTTTTAAGCTTTTGCCTCTGGCTTAGCCATATGATCCTGCATGAAGGCTAGTGCCTGTGGAAGTTCAGCTTCCCATTTTCTCTCTGTGTGTTTCTGAATGCAGAGCTGTGTTTCATGTTTTTGTCACGTTTACTTGTGCGCTGAGCAGCTGGACAGCTCCTCAGGGGTTAGGAGCTGGTAACTGCAGTGAGGAGGAGACCATGGCATCCTTCAAGAATTGGGTGACCATGGTGAATAGAAATCCTGCATGCTAGAGCTAAAGGAAACCCTGTAACACCAGAGACACTGGAAAAGATGACAGTGGACTCTTTCCCCAGATTGCAAGCTGGAAGAATGGGGACAAAATAACTTCTATGGACTTTGGAAGTAATCTCAGGATTTTTGAGCCCAGTTTATAACCTGCAGATGCTTGGAGCAGGCAACTTAATTATTTCTTACTATGTTTTGTATAAAATAATCAGAAAACAATTGTTTATAAATAGCTGGAATAGTAAAAATTAAAGCAAATGGTAACCAAATATTAATATATTATACCTGCATGGGCCATAGGAGATAGCGAATATCACCTCTGATTGCATATTTCTCTTTGCTTCCTCCCGTAGTGAAAGAAAACAAGGATAATTTGTCCTAGAATTAGGAAAGTGGTGCTTGAGTTAGACATGTTTAAAGAAGAGTACCTGAATAGTTCAAAAGATATTTGGGGGAACCTGGGCAGCATGAATTTCTTAAGAAGGGGTGTCCTCTTCCTTCCCAGATCTTCCAAGGATTGGCAGTTGTCAGACAAAGATTGATGTCATTACATGACAATGGACTGAGTGTCTGGGCTTTGGCAGAGATGAGTTAAAAAAACCCCAAATTATGTGTCTGACACCCTTGTGTGAAGGAGGCCTGATCCTTTTTTTTCCTTATGCAACATTTGGAAAACTTTGGCTGGAAAGCCCTCTGTTACTGTGAAAACCTTTATTCCTGTCCTCTTCGAGTGCAGAATTTTTTTGCTAAACTCCCCCTTCAAACTTGGGTTTGCTTAATCTCCGTGTTTCTTCTGCTCCTGTGACTATGCTATTAGCCATGTGCTCAGCTTCTCTCATCTCAGTTTTAGCTTCTGTAACCCAACTAACATTTTTCCAGTGCAGCATCCCAAATGTCTTGAGCCTGTACTCCATATGCAGCTGTGATCATTGGAGATTATGCCTATTTATGTCACTGAGGCAGCCACTACTGAAATTTAAAGAAATTGAAATGTTTGAAATTGGTAAGAACATCAGAACTAACAGAGATTAATGTGCAGTGAAAGAAATGTGAAACTAATATTGGTTGTTTTTTGATGCTGCATTCGTTACCAAATAAGATCTATCAGAGATAGTGGGCCACAATTTTCCAGGGATATTCCCAGTGCTGTGGGGAATTAAAAATGTATGAATTGACATGGAGAGATACTGCTCTTGCCAAATTAAAAGCTACAGAGAGAAAGAGGTTCAAAGTAGGTAGTTGTGATAAAGGTTCATACTCTGAGTACTTCAGATTTCTGATTAAGTTTTATAGTTCACCTCCAAGCTTTTACATCTAATCCCAGAACAGGACTTTGACACTGTGTATCAGTCATTACAGATAAAAGCTGTCCTATAGTGGTGGGAAGACTGTAGTTATAGGAAATGGATTGATTTAAACTATTTGCAAGCTACTGCTCTTTGTATGCTACCACAGTACACACTGGTACTCCCAATAAATGATAAAGCCCATAGAGTAGGCCAATAAAGGTCTCTAGGAGATTGCTTAAACTGTTAGGAAATGCTGCAGTTTCCTTATTTTCTTACCCTCCAGACAGTGTGAACAACCCAGAAAATTACTCAACATGTTACCAAAGTATTATTTCAGAGCAGTGAAAAGTGAGAGCTCTAAACAACTACAATGGAAAAGAATGAACAAGGCCCCATAGAACATGGTGCAAGCCTTGACCTTAATAAAACAATTCCAAAAACATACCTGGAGCAAACCACCGTCATAAACCTTTGACAAATCGTAAGCAAAGCCTTGGACCAAGACTCTGTCCATCCAGCCCTTCAGGATCGCAGGCATGTTGAACCAAAACAAGGGAAACTAGGCAAAGAGAAAATTACCTGGTTAGCACAGAGAGCTTTGGCAATCCTTAGGCCTGGTCTATGGGACAAATCCTGTCCCCTGAACCTGCTAAAATCCTGTATGTGCCTTCTCCAGCTCTCAGTCAGGAGAGGCAGTAACTATGCCTGGCAAAAGAAACTGAAGTGCTTTCTGTTTGTGGTAAGCTCAGGGCCAGACCTGAGCATCTACAGCACACCAACACTGTGGTGCATGTGAGGGCTTCTATCCAGATTAAAAAGTTGGAATAGGATGAAGTAGGAGGGTGCCATTTAATTCAGATTTAAGACTGTACAGGATCATGTCTCCTATGGCTGAAATGCAAAAGAATCTAATATCTTATTAGCAGGACTGACATCTGGTGATCAGCTCTGATCTGACAGTCTGGTGACAAATGCCAGGGGATCAAAGAAAAGACTTATTTTCAAACCCTGCTGACATCATGCCATCAAGCAATGTCTAACCCCAACAGGGACACAAAGAAATGT
>VWZP01000977.1:468254-480738 GCA_013396995.1 Dicaeum eximium | reverse complement strand
TTATTATTATTATTATTCAGTGAGGGGAACTGATTTTTTTAAAACAAGCATAAAACTACACCAAAAAGGGTCTTTCTGTTGCTCTTTTGTACAGTATTAACCTTTCTAAACTGACAAGTGAAAGGACACGCTTCAGGAGAGAAAACAGCAGACTTCTAACCTCTTCTGACAGGTAACTTTCAAGTTGCATTTGGATAAGAAATTTTATTTTATGTACTTATGCCCTTTAAATTGCCTGTCAAATTTACAAATTCAATCTTTACAGCCAGAAAGTAAATTCAGTTTGATTTCACAGATTTAATATTTGTTCCAGTCACTCAGAATTTACTGACTGGCATGTGAGGTTTCCTTTTTAATTTTCCAAACAGAAGATGATTTCTTTTGAATGGTCTATGAACATCAAACCATTCCTTAAAAAGGAACTTGGCTTTATCTGTGCATTTCTACAGACTGAAATACTATCTGGAGAAAGAAAAGGGTACTGCTCACCTTTGGAAATGAGGAATGATGATGGAAAAGTTCACTGAAGCCTTTAAAACAGAACACTGACAATACACTCCTGTGTGGGTTTTGCATGTTTTCTACTCCTGGTCAGTTTTATAACAATTCCTTTTTTTGAAGAATTGTGTTATCAGTAAGATTGTGGCTGTTTGGAACAAATGGAGGTTTACCAGCCCCTTACTCTGCCAGCAGACTGTGCAAACAGCCTGGGAATGACTGCTCCTGTGTCTTATGCTGAAAAATGACATTATTTTAAAATATGTGCATAAACTCACTGAAGCAGCAGTAAAATGCAAACCAGTCAGATCATCTAAATAAAATACATTACTTCCACATTCTTCTAATACATACCAGTGTTATCAAGTTTATTGTTTGTATTCACCAATGACATTTCATTGCTCAAATTATATAAACCTCATTTTTTAATATAAAACCCCATGAGTTTGTGGAGGTTTTAACCCCAATCCCTTGCTCTAAGTGTGTAATGTATCTCTAAAGCTTCAATATATTAATTTTAAAAGGGTTATCAGAAAACAGCCATTCTATTTTCTCTTGTCTCAGAGGCGATGCCAGCCTGCATTGCTGCGAGTTCAGTTTGCAGGGAGGCTGCTGCAGGTAAAAGGCCAGGGCCTGTCATTTTAATGCAATCAGAATCTATTTCATTGTGGAACTGCTGCATTCCCCCCCATCAATTCCAGGCCAGATTCAAGCTGACATGTTACATATGTGAAAAAGCCAGTGCCTCCTGCTAGCAAATATCCACAACGTGCAGGACAGCACAGGCTAGAAGGGATTAGTTAAAATGTCAAAAGACAGCATTTTACTTTTACCTGTTCATCCTTAAAAACATCCTCCCAGCTCTGGGGCAGGATTTGCAGACAAAGAGCTGCACAAGGCCCCTGGCAAGCTCTGCCATCCTGTAGCTGTCACCCAGATTAGGCTTTGATCTGTCTGGGAGGTCACGGGCACAGCCACGCTCACTCCAAGCTCCCCAGCTCCACCTGCACAGCTCTCCTGCTTTTAATGCTTAATTACCTCAACATCTTTCACTCTGCAACATCAGCTGGGAAACAGCAGCGAAGAAAGATAAATGCCATGAACAATTTGGGTTTTTTAAGGATTGGAAAGATACTTGGAGGCAGTTTGTGCTACAACTCAAGTGTATTTTTCAAACAGAATTAGCAATAGAGGTTTTTCTGCAATGACAACAACATTAAAGGACATTTGTTACATTCGATTTTAAAATAAGTTACCTCTGGTGATATTCCTTCACGTGAAGAAACTCAGACTTATTCAGGATATAAATTGATTTATACTGTGTTGACCATGGATTATTATGAGTTAGTTCATGGCCCAAAGCTGAGAAGAGGAATTCAAAAACTACAGCTTGGTTTGACCCCCAAAACAACCTGCAAATTCACACACAGAGCCTGCAGCCTTTTAGCAACACACCAGGCTGAACCAGGTTTGTTCAGAATGAACAAACAGTATTTAACAGCAAGGTGTACAAATATCAATCTATGATGGCCTAATTATTTCTAAAGAAGAATCAATCTGAATACTGTAAACTGATTTATCACTGCCAATACCACGACACAAAGGTTGAATGGGCTAAGCCCATTTGTTTATTTTGTGCAATTTATGGCAGCAAAATTAACTGTGTTTGGTTTTGTTTCATCTGGCAAAGTTTTGAGGGGTATTTTTAAAGCATTACTTCACTGAACCAAATGCAAACTTTGCTTTTTAAGAACAAATATATGTAACAGTTTAGAAGATTTTTGTTTAACAAGTCCTATTCTTTGATAGGACACAACCTCACAAACATCCCAAACTGCCTCCTATTTGCTCTGGCAGGTTAAAGGAAGAGAAAAGAGCTGGAAAAGGCCAATAAAGCTGGGCCTGTGCCTCTGCATGGACAGGTGGAGGTGACACATCCACACCTGGATCAGCTCCTGCCCTTCCCTCCCCAACAGAAAGAAAAACCAGAAAATGGATAGAAATGTTTTCTGCCATTCCACTAACTTGTTTCTCTGTTTTATGAGAGGAAAAAGAGTAGTGAAAACAAAGACTGCTCACATCATTCAAAAAAAATTTTTAAAGACACATTCACGTTTAACATCTACTAATTCCCCACGTCTTAAAAACAAACAAGCAGAAAAAATACCAGGTGGTCACTCCCTGCCTCCATCCCAAAAAAGACATAAAAATGTTTTTTAAGCAAATCTCCCGTCCTAAAAATCTCATGTGTCCACTTAGAGTCTCTCTTCCACCTGAAACAGCAATAATTAGAATTTTTCAGGAACATGCTTGCCATCTACTTTCCTCCTGACGAATGCCAAGGAACCATAAAAGTTTGTGAGTGCAGGAAAGTTAAGACATGAAAACCCATTTCTTTTCTTTTACATCTGAAAATTCTTGATGCTGAACAGTGCAGCATTTCACTCACTTCAAAAGCAGGAACAAGGGCTGGGAGGTTTAAAACAAATAATGCACATGTAAAGACCAGGGTGAGTCACAGAACAAGCTTCAAACATCCTCACCCCTCACAGACCCACTCAAAGCCATGTCTAAACACAATATTTCCATTTATTAGCCCACAGGAAAAAGATATTATGGCAGGACTTTATCTTTAAATGTTCCAAGCATTCCAAGTGCAGTGTTAACACATAAATAATATGGAATAAGAAAATGCTTATTAGCTGAATTTTACCAAACTAGGTTCTGTCAATTACAATAATTTATTAAGGTCATTCTAATGAGTTCATTTAACTAAATAAGGTCACTAGACACAAATATCACACTTATTTTCACATATAAATACTGCATTTCCTTATAAAACAGCAACAACCCCCCCAAACTGCAAATGAGACCTGATCAATATTTGTACTGCTCAATGATCATCAGGATGCTGTTACACAGAAATTGCTCAGGTGACCTTTTCTGCCTGAACATTTCTATGTGCACTTATCAAAATTGCCTTCCTTGGGTAACACTGAATTAAAAAAAGAAGTAATGCAGATCTCAGACTCGCTCTGTCTCACAGGGGACACAGAAAGATATTGGGATTGAACAGTGCAATGTGAATGGAGACAGAATCAAAACCAGAGAGTCACTGAGACAGAAAAAAGGCACAGAAGTGGCAAATAAACCACACAGGGAAAACACTGCTGGCTTGTTTCCCTATAACCCAAAGCTTAAATATCCCCATTTCTTGAGCTAGGAGAAGAAGAAACTTCATCCAAAGAGCTGCAGAATTTTCCTATCATTAAGTTACATAAAGTCCAGAAAATTGTAACTGGTGATTTCCTTGGTGTTACAAGTCACGATTCTGGAATGACAAAGGAAGTACTGCCCCTCTGGCAGCCATGGGAACAATTCCCATGAAAGGCAAAGCTGAGCAGTGCCACTGCTCAGAACTCCCAGCCTCAGTGAGTTTGTTCTCCTTGCACATCTGCTGATGTGAGAGACTCTGACTTTCTGCATTTTCTGCTGTATTTTGGTCAGGTTCTGCTGGTGTTGCATGGTGAATTCCCTCCTGTGTAGCAGGATCAAAAGCACCTGGAGAGGTGGAAGTGCAGAAATGCAGAAATGCTCTCTGGGCAGGAGCTCAGTGCTGCACTCAGAGCTGCCCATTACCGACATTTCGGGGCGAGCTCTTTCTTTTCAGCTCCCCAGGGGAAGAACAGTAAATTATGACTTGAACTAAACAAGTCACACTTGGCTCCAAAATCAGATTTTCCTACCTCTACTTTCAGGTCCCAGAGGTAGGCAGAGGAAATCCTGGTCACAGCCAAAGAAGTAATTTTTGGCTCTGAAATAAATTTTCCTGCTTTACTCGAGCCAAACTCTACCATTGAGAGCACCAGAGCTTTGAGCAATCCTTGAACATTTTCTTTTATATTATTTTGTTTTAGCAACCTGATTCTTCAGCAATGTGAAACCCTTTGCAATAACACAGAATTAAGGGGTTGGCCTCTTTCTCAATCAGTTTTGTTTATAATCAGGTCCTGCTTCTGAGCCTGAATCATTTCTTTCTCCCCAACCCTGACAAAGTGTTTTAGACTCTTCTCTTTGTGAAAAGCAGTGAACCTAAGATACAACATGCCTAAAAATGTTGAAGTGAAACTAAATTATTCTCTTTAAAGCCTCCACAAAAAACACTGCAACTTATAAAAGCACACAGTTACCTAAGGAATTCAAATGTTTGTCATTTAATACCAGGATTTGTGGCATATATTTAGCACAAACATATGGAAAAACTAATATTGGATATTATTCATCACACTTGACAATGAGTCTCTTGCCCAAGATTGATGTGTGGATCCAAAATGCTACACTTCAAAATATCTAAGAGAAGTTAATTAACAGTATGTTAGCATCAGATCCCACCTATGTGGGATTATCCATCTCTTGCTGCCACATTATTTATGTTCTCTAATATTACAGCTCAATCAAGTTACAAATCATAAAACATATTTAGAAAGCAGGTTGATCACAGACAAGTCATATTAGTGGAGATGAGCCAACATCAAACTGCCAACATGAAATATTGCTCTCCAAAGGTCCAATTCCACAAACCCTGCTGCTTGTGCTCAGTCCTGGAAGCATTAAAGGGATTACTCACACAAGTAAAAGCTCTGTGCAGGAGTAAGGGGTTATGGAATTGAGGCTTAAGAGGACTTTTTTTAACCCAAAAAGCAGACATTCAAGTGTTTTTTCATGTAGAAGCTGAGCACTTTTTAGTGATTTAAACCGATCCCAGAAGCATTTAATTCATGGCTATTCCAAGGGAATTGTTAATCACTTGCATTTCCTATTTTTAAAGGAATGTCATTATTAATCATCTTATCTTAGTTTCCTCCTCTGGTACCTCTGCTGAGCACCTACTGCTGTGTGAGAGCCACAGATGCACAATTTTCTGCCTGTGTCACTGGGGTTTGAATTTTATGTCTGCTGAAAACTCAAGGTCCTCCCCAGAAGTTCCAGGCTTTACCCAGTTTTCTGCTTCACTTACAAAATCCAAAGAAACACCAACCAAATGGTGTGTAACTGTTCTCTAAACTTTATTTCATTTGGGAATTCCAATTCCTTTTCTGAGCTGAAAAAGATGTTTAATATTCCAAATTTCTCCTATATTTCTACAAAGATACTAATAACCTTCTTCAGAGTGACCCTCCTTCACCTCATCCTTCTTGCAACTCAGGTTAAAAAAAAAGAGCATTAATCCAGAATTTTTGGGGATTTGATAACCCTAAAGCCTTGAGCAAAACAAAACCCTGTTCAATATAAAGAGATTTAAAATAAAACCCATTTCCTGCAGCATCCTGCAAGGAGCTCTGCCATGCAGCAGCTCTGCAAATCTCATGCTGAGAGACTGGTGCCTGCCCTTCTCTCATCCAGAATTGATCACTGCAGAGCTTTGGGCATTCCCATCTCTGAACAGACACTCAGACCATGAGCTGTTTGCCATTTGGCAGCTTCTCTTTCTAGCCCTACTGAAAAATTTAGGGGTTTTCTTCAGTCTAATTTAAAAAATTGTTCATCAGAAGACTGATTTTTAAAATAGAGTTATCAGAAATGGGCTGTAGTGCCTGTGATCCTGTTATTTGAAATATTTGGTTGACCTCAAGGTAAAATCAAACCATAATCCACTGTGAAGATAATTCCCCCATAATACATTTTTTTCAACCTAATTTTGTCTCAGTTAGAACCCAAATCCATTGATTTTCAGGAAACCATTTGGCATTAATTGTTAAGTTCCAGTCATACAACAGACAAAGGATTTCCAAAATACCTTGTCAGCACATGCCCCTAAAATCCAGCACTTGTAACTCCAGAAAAGGGGCTGAGTACTCTTTAAATGTGAATTTTTACACTACAGAAGAGCACATTATATTTTAGAAGGACAAAGAATGTTGTGGCTGAATAAGTGCTCCAAGGAATTCTGCAAACATTGGAAGAGCTGCACTAACACAGCCTCCCTGCTCCTTGTAGGATGTGGTTTTTCCCAGCAAGGCTGGAATTGGGCACACGCTGCAGACAACAAAGGAGCCTTTGCTTGTTCACTTAAGCTCAGAACACATCTCTCAAACCAAAGCTGAGTCTGTTTGGCCTTTCAAGTGCAAACCTAGGATTTTATTGTTTGATTTGGCATTAGTGAGAAGCAGAATGCAGCTGCTCCTGGTATTTATTTATTCTGTGATCCTTCACTTTGTTTTTGGCTTCACAGAGCAGCCCCAAGAGCTCTCAAAGGAACACACAGGACAGGGCAGTGACAGGGACTGGGAGCAGTGGCAGCACCTCAGTGCCACAGACCACTAGAAAGAATTGTATTACAAACTAACCAATAATAAACCTTTTTTTCAGCAAGCAGAAAGCCTAGAAAAATACTTTTCTGTATTTATTGGCTTTCTTTTCCTTTCAGCTCTCATGGAACATCATCTCTCTGTCAGACAAGCCCTGCTCAAGTGAAAAGGAAGGAAGTGTTGAGGTGGGCAATTACACAGCAGTGCAACAGGATGCTGCTCTCACCACCTCCTGAAAAACACAAATAGTTTCAGATTTATTTCACTGGAGCCAGTTCAAAATGCTATTTTTACAAGGCACTTACAAGTTTTTGCCTAAAGTTACATGAAGCTTGAATATTCCAAATAGTGCTGTCCTCAGTATCCAGGAAGAGTTTATGTTGTGTCATAAATTCATGCTTCAAAACTGCAAACTAATAAAGCAGCACAAGCTTGGAAAAGGTTTCCAGTTCCACTCTGGGCTGAAGTAATTAAAACATTACTTACACTGAAGAATAATTACACTGAAGAAGGCAATGGGATTAGAAAGGTGAGACAGTGCAAGCAGTGGGACATACACAGTTATATTGTAAAATAATAACAGAATTAAACCATCTTTATCTTTCCACCTGTTTTCTGCAATGACCTGCCTTATTTAAAGCTGCTCCACCTCTTACCTGTGCAAAGTCACTCAAAGAATTCAAATGGATGGAGAGAAGTTCAAAGGTAAACAGAGAGAAAAGGTATTTTGTGCATTTTAGCATTTTCCAGATGACACAAAAATCAAGTGCAGCTCTGCAGTGATGTCCTACCTGGAGGTCCTTCACGTTTGGGAAGGGAATTCCAATGGTCACAACTGCCCTGGCATTCTCATCACAGAAATCCAGCCCCTCACTGACCTTCCCTCTGCACACAGCTATCAGGAGAGCTCCATCTGCAAAGCACAGCAGCACACATTGTTCCAGGGACAAGCTGGGGAGCAGCAGAAACTTCCAGCAAAATCTGTTAAGGAGCTAAAGTTGTATAGAATAATCCACTGGCTGGAAAAGGTGAGTGAGACTTGTTAGAGGGATGAGATTAACTCCACTTTGATCAATAATATTCTGATTTTGACCATCAAACAGCAAAAGAATTTTACATTACATAATACAGGGATAATTAATTATGCAAGAACAATGTGTATCTACAACAAAATGTTAAACCTTGAATTTTACTTGAAGAGTCTGCATCAGCTATTTTGAATGGCTGGAAAAGGTACCTTTTTCTCCTTTACATTTGATGGCATCATAGTAGATTTTCAGCAGCTCATCAAAGTCACTCTTGGCCCCTCCCTGGGGCTCTGCAATGACTGTTTTAACATCCTCCAGCTTTCTCCACAAGCCAGTGTGCACCCAACGATCCTTTAACTTGTCCAGCATCTGAAAACCAACAGAAAAATCCATGCCAACCACTTGAACTGCTCAAATAAAGCACACCAAGGCATTTCTTTCAGTGAAGTTATATTGTTCAGTTTTTGTATTTGTAAATGCAAGTTTTTCTACCATGCACAGAACCTCAGCTGTGCAGCACTTGGGAAATAGGGGGGGGGCACTTATTTTGCTAATTAGAAATAATGCAGATTTTTAGTTATCATAGCAAGACTGTCTAAATCTATGACAGTGGCCACTAAAGAGCATCTTGTGGGATTGCTCAAAGTAGAGGAATGCCATCCAAAGAAAAATTGAAGTTATTTGATTTTTTGATTACTAAATAAGGTCAGAAACAAATTCCAAATTAATTTGAAACAAGCCCTTATATTTTAAAGTTCCAGAACATTTCAATACTTGAAAATTTACATAGAGAAGTTGGGGGAAGAAATTTTGATGTAGGATTTATCAGCCTCCTCTGCTTCTTGAAGAGCCCCTCAGCTTTGTTACACCTCCCAAATTCTGAACTGTGCATATTTCACTCCAAGTCAGAACATGTCACCCAAGTCAGAACATGTTCAAACCTCAAGTAAATAAACTCGTCCCACTTTTAATGCAAATAGTGAAAATGTTGCATTACAGAAATCAAAGTTTAAAATGAGCACAGAACCTGAAGTTAGCTGGGTGGGGGTCATTTAGCAAATGCATCAACTTCTACATTGAATTTTATCAAGTCAGGGAGGAAAAAAATCCCTGCTTGAGCTGCACAGTGCTGCCCTGGAGACAAGGCAAGGCAAGCACCACATTCCAGAGCAAACCAAGGAGCTCTGGGTCAATGGACAGAATGAAATCCTTTATTTCACCCTTGTGCTGCTCAGTGATCTGAGTGTGTTACTGAGGTTCATAGATGAGATTTAAACTCACAGGTTCTGCAATAAGGGCTGTGCTCTTCCTGTGTCTGCACTTCCCTCCACTCCCCTCCTGAAGACTTTTCCATATTTTGCTCCAGGCTACATAAACTGCTCCATCTGGAACCTGCACTTGCCCTGCTTCATTCTTCCAAAAGCCACAGCATCCCTTCACTGCAGCCCACTTGTTTCCAGTGCACTCCAGCCAAGACCCCAGGATCCTGAATGGGTGATTGTTACAAAAATAATCTGTCCTGTGTTCAAACCCACAGTTTAAGTGCTACTGTGAAGCAGAACTAATGATAATTAATTGTTGTCACATTTGGAAATGTATAGAAAACTGGTTATAAAGCCCTCTGCATTTTTCATGTCCTCAGCATTAAAGATCTGAACTCATTCTCTGACATGAAGAATTTGGATGGGTTCCTTACAAGAGGGGAGAAATCCTGTTATTTCACATTTTCCCTGTTTTGCCCCAGCCTCTGCTCAGGGAATTACTCTTGCTTTCCTACTGATGTGACACCATTAGCAAGCAAGCACAGAGAGAGTAAGTGATGAGTAGTAGGAAGAGTTTCCCCCCACACAGCTGTAGCTGCAGAATAAATCATCTCTGCTAAATGTGTCTGTCCTCCTGGCTGTCCCCTTCCCTCCCAGCTCTGTCATTTCCTGGCAGCATCCTGTCTGTAATCTCTTTTTCTCTGAAGGTTGTAATCCTGTGACTGAGCAATGAGTGTCCATCTTGCCATCCCAGCCTGCCACTGTGGCCTCAGTTCTTGGATGTGATGGGGAGATAATTCTGGGAAAGCAAAGACTCAAACACATTACAGCTCTAAGTACCTCCATTTGGGATCTGCCAGGGACTGGAACATCATTCACTTCCCAGATTTCTTCCTGTCCCTTGGAGCTGGGGCTGCCTGGCCCCACTCAGCCATCCCTGCTGGGCTGGCTCCTGGCACTGCCAAGGGGAGCCAGGGACAGAACACAGCAGGTACAGCTCAGGGGAGAGCTGAATTTCACATTTCCATCCACAAAACCATCCAGGCTTTGACTCTAAGGATCAATCACCCCTGATTTTCTCCTCTCATCCCACCCAGTGGTATTTTTCACCAACACACCCCCAGGAAAAGTTCTTGCCAGAAGGGCAAGATTCCTCACAAAAATTCCTTAATCCCTCAATTCCACTGTATTTCTCTCATATTTGAAAGAAGCAAAATTTATATTCAGAACTGCAAAGATGGCAGGAGAAAACCTTTATCCAAATTCTTAAGAAAACATCTTTTCCCTTTGTGGGTTCCCCAGCCCCTCCAGGTAAGTCTCTCTTGGACCAAGCTTCAGGTTTCTTGTTTCATTGACAGCAACCATCACAACAGAAAATCTGTGATTTTGATGGAAATATGGGAATTATTTATGAAATCTTTGACAAGAATGGAGCAATTCATTTAATTCACACAACAGCTATTACCTCTTCCATTAATGGAGTTTGCTAGATATGGAAACTTTCCTTGTATCCACAAAAACACAGGACCCATGGCATGGCCAGACACTAAAACAACAAGAATTATGGAGCTGACTGAATACAAATAAATAAAATATAGAACACACACATGCCTCAGAAGAGCCAGGAACCCAAGTGCGGGTTTCTCATAAAAAATTATTTCACTTTGGGTTGGAAAAGTGCAAATGGGAGCAAGATCTAATGCCAGGAATCACAGGAAGGAACCATTAATGCCCCCAGCCAGCCACTCCTCCCACCCAAGGGAATAATAGCTCCTGCACTGGAAGGCAGCCTGTGTATATTTTATTAAATCCCTTAAAAATGGATTCTCAAATGGTTTATTAACAAATGGTCTTCCTCCAAGAGAGCAGAAAATCTTGTTAGGAAGAATCTGTCATCTTCCCATGCACTGAGGGATGTTTACCGGGATTGCTTTTCCCTTTTATTCCTTTCTGCAATTTAAAGACACCTGTAAGCTATGATCCACAAAAACTTGGAGCTCAGTGTTTAGCTCTACCATCCATCTATGCCAGCATTCTCTTCTGAAGAGTTTTTGAGGTATTTTGGAAGTTTGGGATGGGGGGAGCTGTTTTCTCACCACCTCCCTCCACCATGCTGCACTCCAAGGCCAAACCCTCCTGTGTGTGCCCACAAAGGAGAAGCTTTGCCCTTTTCCATTTGCTGCTTTGTTTTACCCACTGCCAAAAATCACATTAGGGGGCTCCCAGGTCACCAAGCAAACCCAGAGATTTGTTTAATGTATTTTACCCTAAGGCAAGTTGATTGTAATTTCCATCATTGGATCAAACTTGGGGAGATAATTCAGGTTGCTGGGGATGTGCTTTTCCACCACCTCCTGACAGGGAGTTGTGGAGTAGAAAATAGCTGCCAGAAGACCTAACAGAAAAATTCTGATTTATTTTAGCTCTTGTCCTGTTAATTCCTCTACATAAAATATTCCTTAAATATTTTAGCATTAATTCACATCATGAATGGATCACACCTTGTCAGCAGAGGGAAAAAAGGTATCACAGAAATAACCAAAAGTGCTTGGGGAAGCAACAAAACACCCAAAAATACCCAAGGACAAAAAGGACAATGACCTAAGAAGCACCTGACAGCAGAGTAAAATAACTCTACTGGGTAGTTTAATAACTCTTAGCTATTTAAAAATAATTATCATTGCACTTGCATTGTGTCCTTTTGCACTTGTAAAACTACAAGCTGTCTTGTTTCCCCCACATTTATACAATAACTGGCCAAGGTATTTCAAGGTGAACAGAACTCACACAAACATCTTGTAACCCTTCTTAAAAATCTGCCATTATACCCTAAAATAACCTCACTTCTTCAAACTTTGCTTTTTAAATCTTGGTTCTATGTAATGATATAAAGTTGCACTTTTCTTTGTTATTCAAATATTCAGGTGGTTGGAGGGGAGAAAGGGAAGAGCCATTAGGTTTTTCTTAATAAAAATCACAGTATTGGCACCACTGTTAGTGCAAAAAGTCTGAGCTCCCCAAGGGAGCAGCATTGATCTAAAAGCCTTTTCCTGGGTTTGCTCCCAGGATTTTCTTTGTGAATAAGCACTGCTCCAAATCCAAGTGTGTCTCCAGTGGGCTGGAAACGTGTCTGAAGGGTCAAACAGAAGTTCTAGAGGCAGGCAGGCAGCACAGAACTCCAGAGATGGCAACAGGAGCTGAGCTGCTCCAGCCTGGGCTCCCTCCAGGAGAGCCTGGCTCTGCTACCAGCACAGGGCTCTGCTCCAGCTGGGGAGGAATGGAGGGACTGGGACTGACTGGGACTGCAAGGGACAGTCTGGGACTGACTGGGACTGCAAGGGGGGGCTGGGACTGACTGGGACTGCAAGGGACAGTCTGGGACTGCAAG